>CALNHX010008341.1:0-61843 GCA_940337035.1 Agriotes lineatus | reverse complement strand
ATGCTATGCATTTACGGAATCTTACTAAGTCCGTACCATGAACTGAAGATTCGTGTTAATGGAGTAGCTAAACAATTCTAAATATATATATAAAATTTAGTTATTTACAACGGCTACTGCACACCTATAAAGTTACTAAAATAACAATATATGACATTACGACTATTAACAGCATTGCACGCAATTGTTAAATTGGTTAGAGAATTAACACCAGCATCTGCAAGCAACGTTTGGCACGCTTGGGCAGGTTTCGATTAGTATTCTGCACAGTACATGCTATGCATTTACGGAATCTTACTAAGTCCGTACCATGAACTGAAGGATTCGTGTTAATGGAGTAGCTAAACAATTCTAAATATATAAATAAAATTTAGTTTATTTACAACGGCTACTGCACACCTATAAAGTTACTAAAATAACAATATATGACATTACGACTATTAACAGCATTGCACGCAATTGTTAAATTGGTTAGAGAATTAACACCAGCATCTGCAAGCAACGTTTGGCACGCTTGGGCAGGTTTCGATTAGTATGCTGCACAGTACATGCTATGCATTTACGGAATCTTACTAAGTCCGTACCATGAACTGAAGATTCGTGTTAATGGAGTAGCTAAACAATTCTAAATATATATATAAAATTTAGTTTATTTACAACGGCTACTGCACACCTATAAAGTTACTAAAAATAACAATATATGACATTACGACTATTAACAGCTTTGCTCGCAATTGTTAAATTGGTTAGAGAATTAACACCAGCATCTGCAAGCAACGTTTGGCACGCTTGGGCAGGTTTCGATTAGTATTCTGCACAGTACATGCTATGCATTTACGGAATCTTACTAAGTCCGTACCATGAACTGAAGATTCGTGTTAATGGAGTAGCTAAACAATTCTAAATATATATATAAAATTTAGTTTAATTACAACGGCTACTGCAAACCTATAAAGTTACTAAAATAACAATATATGACATTACGACTATTAACAGCATGTGCACGCAATTGTTAAATTGGTTAGAGAATTAACACCAGCATCTGCAAGCAACGTTTGGCACGCTTGGGCAGGTTTCGATTAGTATTCTGCACAGTACATGCTATGCATTTACGGAATCTTACTAAGTCCGTACCATGAACTGAAGATTCGTGTTAATGGAGGTAGCTAAACAATTCTAAATATATATATAAAATTTAGTTTATTTACAACGGCTACTGCACACCTATAAAGTTACTAAAATAACAATATATGACATTACGACTATTAACAGCATTGCTCGCAATTGTTAAATTGGTTAGAGAATTAACACCAGCATCTGCAAGCAACGTTTGGCACGCTTGGGCAGGTTTTCGATTAGTATTCTGCACAGTACATGCTATGCATTTACGGAATCTTACTAAGTCCGTACCATGAACTGAAGATTCGTGTTAATGGAGTAGCTAAACAATTCTAATATATATATAAAATTTAGTTTATTTACAACGGCTACTGCACACCTATAAAGTTACTAAAATAACAATATATGACATTACGACTATTAACAGCATTGCACGCAACTGTTAAATTGGTTAGAGAATTAACACCAGCATCTGCAAGCAACGTTTGGCACGCTTGGGCAGGTTTCAATTAGTATTCTGCACAGTACATGCTATGCATTTACGGAATCTTACTAAGGTCCGTACCATGAACTGAAGATTCGTGTTAATGGAGTAGCTAAACAATTCTAAATATATATATAAAATTTAGTTTATTTACAACGGCTACTGCACACCTATAAAGTTACTAAAATAACAATATATGACATTACGACTATTAACAGCATTGCACGCAATTGTTAAATTGGTTAGAGAATTAACACCAGCATCTGCAAGCAACGTTTGGCACGCTTGGGCAGGTTTCGATTAGTATTCTGCACAGTACATGCTATGCATTTACGGAATCTTACTAAGTCCGTACCATGAACTGAAGATTCGTGTTAATGGAGTAGCTAAACAATTCTAAATATATATATAAAATTTGAGTTTATTTACAACGGCTACTGCACACCTATAAAGTTACTAAAATAACAATATATGACATTACGACTATTAACAGCATTGCACGCAATTGTTAAATTGGTTAGAGAATTAACACCAGCATCTGCAAGCAACGTTTGGCACGCTTGGGCAGGTTTCGATTAGTATTCTGCACAGTACATGCTATGCATTTACGGAATCTTACTAAGTCCGTACCATGAACTGAAGATTCGTGTTAATGGAGTAGCTAAACAATTCTAAATATATATATAAAATTTAGTTTATTTACAACGGCTACTGCACACCTATAAAGTTACTAAAATAACAATATATGACATTACGACTATTAACAGCATTGCTCGCAATTGTTAAATTGGTTAGAGAATTAACACCAGCATCTGCAAGCAATGTTTGGCACGCGTTGGGCAGGTTTCGATTAGTATTCTGCACAGTACATGCTATGCATTTACGGAATCTTACTAAGTCCGTACCATGAACTGAAGATTCGTGTTAATGGAGTAGCTAAACAATTCTAAATATATATAGTATAAATTAGTTTATTACAACGGCTACTGCACACCTTAAACGTTACTAAAATAGACAATATATGACATTTACGACTAACATGCTATGCATTTACGAAATCTTACTAAGTCCGTACCATGAACTGAAGATTCGATGTTAATGGAGTAGCTAAACAATTCTAATACATATATAAACTTAGTTGATTTACAACGGCTACTGCACACCGATAAAGTTACTGAAATGACGATATATCACCTGCCAACTACTTATAGCGTTGCATGCAATTGTTAAATTTGTTAATATAGAGAATTTGCATACATCTGCAAGCAATGTTTAGCGCAATTAGGCAGGTTTTAAGAAGTATTCTGCGCAGTACAAGCTATACATTTACGGTGACTTTTCTAATTTCGTATGTGGAATTAAAGATTCGTGTTAATGGGGTAGCTAAACAATTTTTAATCTATACATAAAATTTAGTTCATTTACAACTGTTACTGCACACCGATAAAGTTACTAAAATCACAATATATGACATGCCGACTATTAACAGCATTGCTCGCAATTGTTAAATTGGTTAGAGAATCAACACCAGCATCTGCAAGCAACGTTTGGCACGCTTTGGACAGGTTTCGATTAGTATTCTGCACAGTACATGCTATGCATTTACGGAATCTTACTAAGTCCGTACCATGAACTGGAGATTCGTGTTAATGGAGTAGCTAAACAATTCTAAATATATATATAAAACTTAGTTGATTTACAACGGCTACTGCACACCGATAAAGTTACTGAAATGACGATATATCACCTGCCAACTACTTATAGCGTTGCATGCAATTGTTAAATTTGTTAATATAGAGAATTTGCAAGCATCTGCAAGCAATGTTTAGCACAATTAGGCAGGTTTTAAGAAGTATTCTGCGCAGTACAAGCTATACATTTATGGTGACTTTCTAATTTCGTATGTGGACTTAAAGATTCGTGTTAATGGAGTAGCTAAACAATTTTTAATCTATACATAAAATTTAGTTCATTTACAACTGTTACTGCACACCGATAAAGTTACTAAAATCACAATATATGACATGCCGACTATTAACAGCATTGCTCGCAATTGTTAAATTGGTTAGAGAATCAACACCAGCATCTGCAAGCAACGTTTGGCACGCTTGGGGCAGGTTTCGATTAGTATTCTGCACAGTACATGCTATGCATTTACGGAATCTTACTAAGTCCGTACCATGAACTGAAGATTCGTGTTAATGGAGTAGCTAAACAATTCTAAATATATATATACAAACTTAGTTGATTTACAACGGCTACTGCACACCGATAAAGTTACTGAAATGACGATATATCACCTGCCAACTACTTATAGCGTTGCATGCAATTGTTGAATTTGTTAAATATAGAGAATTTGCAAGCATCTGCAAGCAATGTTTAGCACAATTAGGCAGGTTTTAAGAAGTATTCTGCGCAGTACAAGCTATACATTTACGGTGACTTTCTAATTTCGTATGTGGACTTAAAGATTCGTGTTAATGGAGTAGCTAAACAATTTTTAATCTATACATAAAATTTAGTTCATTTACAACTGTTACTGCACACCGATAAAGTTACTAAAATCACAATATATGACATTACGACTATTAACAGCATTGCTCGCAATTGTTAAATTGGTTAGAGAATTAACACCAGCATCTGCAAGCAACGTTTGGCACGCTTGGGCAGGTTTCGATTAGTATTCTGCACAGTACATGCTATGCATTTACGGAATCTTACTAAGTCCGTACCATGAACTGAAGATTCGTGTTAATGGAGTAGCTAAACAATTCTAAATATATATATATAAAATTTAGTTTATTTACAACGGCTACTGCACACCTATAAAGTTACTAAAATAACAATATATGACATTACGACTATTAACAGCATTGCACGCAATTGTTAAATTGGTTAGAGAATTAACACCAGCATCTGCAAGCAACGTTTGGCACGCTTGGGCAGGTTTCGATTAGTATTCTGCACAGTACATGCTATGCATTTACGGAATCTTACTAAGTCCGTACCATGAACTGAAGATTCGTGGTTAATGGAGTAGCTAAACAATTCCTAAATATATATATAAAATTTAGTTTATTTACAACGGCTACTGCACACCTATAAAGTTACTAAAATAACAATATATGACATTACGACTATTAACAGCATTGCTCGCAATTGTTAAATTGGTTAGAGAATTAACACCAGCATCTGCAAGCAACGTTTGGCACGCTTGGGCAGGTTTCGATTAGTATTCTGCACAGTACATGCTATGCATTTACGGAATCTTACTAAGTCCGTACCATGAACTGAAGATTCGTGTTAATGGGGTAGCTAAACAATTCTAAATATATATATATATAAAATTTAGTTTATTTACAACGGCTACTGCACACCTATAAAGTTACTAAAATAACAATATATGACATTACGACTATTAACAGCATTGCACGCAATTGTTAAATTGGTTAGAGAATTAACACCAGCATCTGCAAGCAACGTTTGGCACGCTTGGGCAGGTTTCGATTAGTATTCTGCACAGTACATGCTATGCATTTACGGAATCTTACTAAGTCCGTACCATGAACTGAAGATTCGTGTTAATGGAGTAGCTAAACAATTCTAAATATATATATAAAACTTTGTTGATTTACAACGGCTACTGCACACCGATAAAGTTACTGAAATGACGATATATCACCTGCCAACTACTTATAGCGTTGCATGCAATTGTTAAATTTGTTAATATAGAGAATTTGCAAGCATCTGCAAGCAATGTTTAGCACAATTAGGCAGGTTTTAAGAAGTATTCTGCGCAGTACAAGCTATACATTTACGGTGACTTTCTAATTTCGAATGTGGAATTAAAGATTCGTGTTAATGGGGTAGCTAAACAATTTTTAATCTATACATAAAATTTAGTTCATTTACAACTGTTACTGCACACCGATAAAGTTACTAAAATCACAATATATGACATGCCGACTATTAACAACATTGCTCGCAATTGTTAAATTGGTTAGAGAATCAACACCAGCATCTGCAAGCAACGTTTGGCACGCTTGGGCAGGGTTTTCGATTAGTATTCTGCCACAGTACATGTTATGCATTTACGGAATCTTACTAAGTCCGTACCATGAACTGAAGATTCGTGTTAATGGAGTAGCTAAACAATTCTAAATATATATATAAAATTTAGTTCATTTACAACGGCTACTGCACACCTATAAAGTTACTAAAATAACAATATATGACATTACGACTATTAACAGCATTGCACGCAATTGTTAAATTGGTTAGAGAATTAACACCAGCATCTGCAAGCAACGTTTGGCACGCTTGGGCAGGTTTCGATTAGTATTCTGCACAGTACATGCTATGCATTTACGAAATCTTACTAAGTCCGTACCATGAACTGAAGATTCGTGTTAATGGAGTAGCTAAACAATTCTAAATATATATATAAAACTTAGTTGATTTACAACGGCTACTGCACACCGATAAAGTTACTGAAATGACGATATATCACCTGCCAACTACTTATAGCGTTGCATGCAATTGTTAAATTTGTTAATATAGAGAATTTGCATACATCTGCAAGCAATGTTTTAGCGCAATTAGGCAGGTTTTAAGAAGTATTCTGCGCAGTACAAGCTATACATTTACGGTGACTTTCTAATTTCGTATGTGGAATTAAAGATTCGTGTTAATGGGGTAGCTAAACAATTTTTAATCTATACATAAAATTTAGTTCATTTACAACTGTTACTGCACACCGATAAAGTTACTAAAATCACAATATATGACATGCCGACTATTAACAGCATTGCTCGCAATTGTTAAATTGGTTAGAGAATCAACACTCAGCATCTGCAAGCAACGTTTGGCACGCTTGGACAGGTTTCGATTAGTATTCTGCACAGTACATGCTATGCATTTACGGAATCTTACTAAGTCCGTACCATGAACTGGAGATTCGTGTTAATGGAGTAGCTAAACAATTCTAAATATATATATAAAACTTAGTTGATTTACAACGGCTACTGCACACCGATAAAGTTACTGAAATGACGATATATCACCTGCCAACTACTTATAGCGTTGCATGCAATTGTTAAATTTGTTAATATAGAGAATTTGCAAGCATCTGCAAGCAATGTTTAGCACAATTAGGCAGGTTTTAAGAAGTATTCTGCGCAGTACAAGCTATACATTTATGGTGACTTTCTAATTTCGTATGTGGACTTAAAGATTCGTGTTAATGGAGTAGCTAAACAATTTTTAATCTATACATAAAATTTAGTTCATTTACAACTGTTACTGCACACCGATAAAGTTACTAAAATCACAATATATGACATGCCGACTATTAACAGCATTGCTCGCAATTGTTAAATTGGTTAGAGAATCAACACCAGCATCTGCAAGCAACGTTTGGCACGCTTGGGCAGGTTTCGATTAGTATTCTGCACAGTACCTGCTATGCATTACGGAATCTTACTAAGTCCGTACCATGAACTGAAGATTCGTGTTAATGGAGTAGCTAAACAATTCTAAATATATATATAAAACTTAGTTGATTTACAACGGCTACTGCACACCGATAAAGTTACTGAAATGACGATATATCACCTGCCAACTACTTATAGCGTTGCATGCAATTGTTAAATTTGTTAATATAAAGAATTTGCAAGCATCTGCAAGCAATGTTTAGCACAATTAGGCAGGTTTTAAGAAGTATTCTGCGCAGTACAAGCTATACATTTACGGTGACTTTCTAATTTCGTATGTGGACTTAAAGATTCGTGTTAATGGAGTAGCTAAACAATTTTTAATCTATACATAAAATTTAGTTCATTTACAACTGTTACTGCACACCGATAAAGTTACTAAAATCACAATATATGACATTACGACTATTAACAGCATTGCTCGCAATTGTTAAATTGGTTTAGAGAATTAACACCAGCATCTGCAAGCAACGTTTGGCACGCTTGGGCAGGTTTCGATTAGTATTCTGCACCAGTACATGCTATGCATTTACGGAATCTTACTAAGTCCGTACCATGAACTGAAGATTCGTGTTAATGGAGTAGCTAAACAATTCTAAATATATATATAAAATTTAGTTTATTTACAACGGCTACTGCACACCTATAAAGTTACTAAAATAACAATATATGACATTACGACTATTAACAGCATTGCACGCAATTGTTAAATTGGTTAGAGAATTAACACCAGCAACTGCAAGCAACGTTTGGCACGCTTGGGCAGGTTTCGATTAGTATGCTGCACAGTACATGCTATGCATTTACGGAATCTTACTAAGTCCGTACCATGAACTGAAGATTCGTGTTAATGGAGTAGCTAAACAATTCTAAATATATATATAAAATTTAGTTTATTTACAACGGCTACTGCACACCTATAAAGTTACTAAAATAACAATATATGACATTACGACTATTAACAGCATTGCTCGCAATTGTTTAAATTGGTTAGGAGAATTAACACCAGCATCTGCAAGCAACGTTTGGCACGCTTGGGCAGGTTTCGATTAGTATTCTGCACAGTACATGCTATGCATTTACGGAATCTTACTAAGTCCGTACCATGAACTGAAGATTCGTGTTAATGGAGTAGCTAAACAATTCTAAATATATATATAAAATTTAGTTTATTTACAACGGCTACTGCACACCTATAAAGTTACTAAAATAACAATATATGACATTACGACTATTAACAGCATTGCACGCAATTGTTAAATTGGTTAGAGAATTAACACCAGCATCTGCAAGCAACGTTTGGCACGCTTGGGCAGGTTTCGATTAGTATTCTGCACAGTACATGCTATGCATTTACGGAATCTTACTAAGTCCGTACCATGAACTGAAGATTCGTGTTAATGGAGTAGCTAAACAATTCTAAATATATATATAAAATTTAGTTTATTTACAACGGCTACTGCACACCTATAAAGTTACTAAAATAACAATATATGACATTACGACTATTAACAGCATTGCTCGCAATTGTTAAATTGGTTAGAGAATTAACACCAGCATCTGCAAGCAACGTTTGGCACGCTTGGGCAGGTTTCGATTAGTATTCTGCACAGTACATGCTATGCATTTACGGAATCTTACTAAGTCCGTACCATGAACTGAAGATTCGTGTTAATGGAGTAGCTAAACAATTCTAAATATATATATAAAATTTAGTTTATTTACAACGGCTACTGCACACCTATAAAGTTACTAAAATAACAATATATGACATTACGACTATTAACAGCATTGCACGCAACTGTTAAATTGGTTAGAGAATTAACACCAGCATCTGCAAGCAACGTTTGGCACGCTTGGGCAGGTTTCGATTAGTATTCTGCACAGTACATGCTATGCATTTACGGAATCTTACTAAGTCCGTACCATGAACTGAAGATTCGTGTTAATGGAGTAGCTAAACAATTCTAAATATATATATAAAATTTAGTTTATTTACAACGGCTACTGCACACCTATAAAGTTACTAAAATAACAATATATGACATTACGACTATTAACAGCATTGCACGCAATTGTTAAATTGGTTAGAGAATTAACACCAGCATCTGCAAGCAACGTTTGGCACGCTTGGGCAGGTTTCGATTAGTATTCTGCACAGTACATGCTATGCATTTACGGAATCTTACTAAGTCCGTACCATGAACTGAAGATTCGTGTTAATGGAGTAGCTAAACAATTCTAAATATATATATAAAAATTTAGTTTATTTACAACGGCTACTGCACACCTATAAAGTTACTAAAATAACAATATATGACATTACGACTATTAACAGCATTGCACGCAATTGTTAAATTGGTTAGAGAATTAACACCAGCATCTGCAAGCAACGTTTGGCACGCTTGGGCAGGTTTCGATTAGTATTCTGCACAGTACATGCTATGCATTTACGGAATCTTACTAAGTCCGTACCATGAACTGAAGATTCGTGTTAATGGAGTAGCTAAACAATTCTAAATATATATATAAAATTTAGTTTATTTACAACGGCTACTGCACACCTATAAAGTTACTAAAATAACAATATATGACATTACGACTATTAACAGCATTGCTCGCAATTGTTAAATTGGTTAGAGAATTAACACCAGCATCTGCAAGCAACGTTTGGCACGCATGGGCAGGTTTCGATTAGTATGCTGCACAGTACATGCTATGCATTTACGGAATCTTACTAAGTCCGTACCATGAACTGAAGATTCGTGTTAATGGAGTAGCTAAACAATTCTAAATATATATATAAAATTTAGTTTATTTACAACGGCTACTGCACACCTATAAAGTTACTAAAATAACAATATATGACATTACGACTATTAACAGCATTGCACGCAATTGTTAAATTGGTTAGAGAATTAACACCAGCATCTGCAAGCAACGTTTGGCACGCTTGGGCAGGTTTCGATTAGTATTCTGCACAGTACATGCTATGCATTTACGGAATCTTACTAAGTCCGTACCATGAACTGAAGATTCGTGTTAATGGAGTAGCTAAACAATTCTAAATATATATATAAAATTTAGTTTATTTACAACGGCTACTGCACACCTATAAAGTTACTAAAATAACAATATATGACATTACGACTATTAACAGCATTGCTCGCAATTGTTAAATTGGTTAGAGAATTAACACCAGCATCTGCAAGCAACGTTTGGCACGCTTGGGCAGGTTTCGATTAGTATTCTGCACAGTACATGCTATGCATTTACGGAATCTTACTAAGTCCGTACCATGAACTGAAGATTCGTGTTAATGGGGTAGCTAAACAATTCTAAATATATATATATAAAATTTAGTTTATTTACAACGGCTACTGCACACCTATAAAGTTACTAAAATAACAATATATGACATTACGACTATTAACAGCATTGCACGCAATTGTTAAATTGGTTAGAGAATTAACACCAGCATCTGCAAGCAACGTTTGGCACGCTTGGGCAGGTTTCGATTAGTATTCTGCACAGTACATGCTATGCATTTACGGAATCTTACTAAGTCCGTACCATGAACTGAAGATTCGTGTTAATGGAGTAGCTAAACAATTCTAAATATATATATAAAACTTAGTTGATTTACAACGGCTACTGCACACCGATAAAGTTACTGAAATGACGATATATCACCTGCCAACTACTTATAGCGTTGCATGCAATTGTTAAATTTGTTAATATAGAGAATTTGCAAGCATCTGCAAGCAATGTTTAGCACAATTAGGCAGGTTTTAAGAAGTATTCTGCGCAGTACAAGCTATACATTTACGGTGACTTTCTAATTTCGTATGTGGAATTAAAGATTCGTGTTAATGGCGAGTATGTAAACAATTTTTAATCTATACATAAAATTTAGTTCATTTACAACTGTTACTGCACACCGATAAAGTTACTAAAATCACATTATATGACATGCCGACTATTAACAGCATTGCTCGCAATTGTTTAATTGGTTAGAGAATTAACACCAGCATCTGCAAGCAACGTTTGGCACGCTTGGGCAGGTTTCGATTAGTATTCTGCACAGTACATGCTATGCATTTACGGAATCTTACTAAGTCCGTACCATGAACTGAAGATTCGTGTTAATGGAGTAGCTAAACAATTCTAAATATATATATAAAATTTAGTTTATTTACAACGGCTACTGCACACCTATAAAGTTACTAAAATAACAATATATGACATTACGACTATTAACAGCATTGCTCGCAATTGTTAAATTGGTTAGAGAATTAACACCAGCATCTGCAAGCAACGTTTGGCACGCATGGGCAGGTTTCGATTAGTATGCTGCACAGTACATGCTATGCATTTACGGAATCTTACTAAGTCCGTACCATGAACTGAAGATTCGTGTTAATGGAGTAGCTAAACAATTCTAAATATATATATAAAATTTAGTTTATTTACAACGGCTACTGCACACCTATAAAGTTACTAAAATAACAATATATGACATTACGACTATTAACAGCATTGCTCGCAATTGTTAAATTAGTTAGAGAATTAACACCAGCATCTGCAAGCAACGTTTGGCACGCTTGGGCAGGTTTCGATTAGTATTCTGCACAGTACATGCTATGCATTTACGGAATCTTACTAAGTCCGTACCATGAACTGAAGATTCGTGTTAATGGAGTAGCTAAACAATTCTAAATATATATATAAAATTTAGTTTATTTACAACGGCTACTGCACACCTATAAAGTTACTAAAATAACAATATATGACATTACGACTATTAACAGCATTGCTCGCAATTGTTAAATTGGTTAGAGAATTAACACCAGCATCTGCAAGCAACGTTTGGCACGCATGGGCAGGTTTCGATTAGTATGCTGCACAGTACATGCTATGCATTTACGGAATCTTACTAAGTCCGTACCATGAACTGAAGATTCGTGTTAATGGAGTAGCTAAACAATTCTAAATATATATATAAAATTTAGTTTATTTACAACGGCTACTGCACACCTATAAAGTTACTAAAATAACAATATATGACATTACGACTATTAACAGCATTGCACGCAATTGTTAAATTGGTTAGAGAATTAACACCAGCATCTGCAAGCAACGTTTGGCACGCTTGGGCAGGTTTCGATTAGTATTCTGCACAGTACATGCTATGCATTTACGGAATCTTACTAAGTCCGTACCAGGAACTGAAGATTCGTGTTAATGGAGTAGCTAAACAATTCTAAATATATATATAAAATTTAGTTTATTTACAACGGCTACTGCACACCTATAAAGTTACTAAAATAACAATATATGACATTACGACTATTAACAGCATTGCTCGCAATTGTTAAATTGGTTAGAGAATTAACACCAGCATCTGCAAGCAACGTTTGGCACGCTTGGGCAGGTTTCGATTAGTATTCTGCACAGTACATGCTATGCATTTACGGAATCTTACTAAGTCCGTACCATGAACTGAAGATTCGTGTTAATGGGGTAGCTAAACAATTCTAAATATATATATATAAAATTTAGTTTATTTACAACGGCTACTGCACACCTATAAAGTTACTAAAATAACAATATATGACATTACGACTATTAACAGCATTGCACGCAATTGTTAAATTGGTTAGAGAATTAACACCAGCATCTGCAAGCAACGTTTGGCACGCTTGGGCAGGTTTCGATTAGTATTCTGCACAGTACATGCTATGCATTTACGGAATCTTACTAAGTCCGTACCATGAACTGAAGATTCGTGTTAATGGAGTAGCTAAACAATTCTAAATATATATATAAAATTTAGTTTATTTACAACGGCTACTGCACACCTATAAAGTTACTAAAATAACAATATATGACATTACGACTATTAACAGCATTGCTCGCAATTGTTAAATTGGTTAGAGAATTAACACCAGCATCTGCAAGCAACGTTTGGCACGCATGGGCAGGTTTCGATTAGTATGCTGCACAGTACATGCTATGCATTTACGGAATCTTACTAAGTCCGTACCATGAACTGAAGATTCGTGTTAATGGAGTAGCTAAACAATTCTAAATATATATATAAAACTTAGTTGATTTACAACGGCTACTGCACACCGATAAAGTTACTGAAATGACGATATATCACCTGCCAACTACTTATAGCGTTGCATGCAATTGTTAAATTTGTTAATATAGAGAATTTGCAAGCATCTGCAAGCAATGTTTAGCACAATTAGGCAGGTTTTAAGAAGTATTCTGCGCAGTACAAGCTATACATTTACGGTGACTTTCTAATTTCGTATGTGGAATTAAAGATTCGTGTTAATGGAGTATGTAAACAATTTTTAATCTATACATAAAATTTAGTTCATTTACAACTGTTACTGCACACCGATAAAGTTACTAAAATCACATTATATGACATGCCGACTATTAACAGCATTGCTCGCAATTGTTTAATTGGTTAGAAAATTAACACCAGCATCTGCAAGCAACGTTTGGCACGCTTGGGCAGGTTTCGATTAGTATTCTGCACAGTACAAGCTATGCATTTACGGAATCTTACTAAGTCCGTACCATGAACTGAAGATTCGTGTTAATAGAGTAGCTAAACAATTCTAAATATATATATAAAACTTAGTTGATTTACAACGGCTACTGCACACCGATAAAGTTACTAAAATAACAATATATGACATTACGACTATTAACAGCATTGCACGCAATTGTTAAATTGGTTAGAGAATTAACACCAGCATCTGCAAGCAACGTTTGGCACGCTTGGGCAGGTTTCCATTAGTATACTGCACAGTACATGCTATGCATTTACGGAATCTTACTAAGTCCGTACCATGAACTGAAGATTCGTGTTAATGGAGTAGCTAAACAATTCTAAATAAATATATAAAACTTAGTTGATTTACAACGGCTACTGCACACCGATAAAGTTACTGAAATGACGATATATCACCTGCCAACTACTTATAGCGTTGGATAAAATTGTTAAATTTGTTAATATAGAGAATTTGCAAGCATCTGCAAGCAATGTTTAGCACAATTAGGCAGGTTTTAAGAAGTATTCTGCGCAGTACAAGCTATACATTTACGGTGACTTTCTAATTTCGTATGTGGAATTAAAGATTCGTGTTAATGGAGTAGCTAAACAATTTTTAATCTATACATAAAATTTAGTTCATTTACAACTGTTACTGCACACCGATAAAGTTACTAAAATCACAATATATGACATGCCGACTATTAACAGCATTGCTCGCAATTGTTAAATTGGTTAGAGAATCAACACCAGCATCTGCAAGCAACGTTTGGCACGCTTGGGCAGGTTTCGATTAGTATTCTGCACAGTACAAGCTATGCATTTACGGAATCTTACTAAGTCCGTACCATGAACTGAAGATTCGTGTTAATGGAGTAGCTAAACAATTCTAAATATATATATAAAACTTAGTTGATTTACAACGGCTACTGCACACCTATAAAGTTACTAAAATAACAATATATAACATTACGACTATTAACAGCATTGCACGCAATTGTTAAATTGGTTAGAGAATTAACACCAGCATCTGCAAGCAACGTTTGGCACGCTTGGGCAGGTTTCGATTAGTATTCTGCACAGTACATGCTATGCATTTACGGAATCTTACTAAGTCCGTACCATGAACTGAAGATTCGTGTTAATGGAGTAGCTAAACAATTCTAAATATATATATAAAACTTAGTTGATTTACAACGGCTACTGCACACCTATAAAGTTACTAAAATAACAATATATAACATTACGACTATTAACAGCATTGCACGCAATTGTTAAATTGGTTAGAGAATTAACACCAGCATCTGCAAGCAACGTTTGGCACGCTTGGGCAGGTTTCGATTAGTATTCTGCACAGTACATGCTATGCATTTACGGAATCTTACTAAGTCCGTACCATGAACTGAAGATTCGTGTTAATGGAGTAGCTAAACAATTCTAAATATATATATAAAACTTAGTTGATTTACAACGGCTACTGCACACCTATAAAGTTACTAAAATAACAATATATAACATTACGACTATTAACAGCATTGCACGCAATTGTTAAATTGGTTAGAGAATTAACACCAGCATCTGCAAGCAACGTTTGGCACGCTTGGGCAGGTTTCGATTAGTATTCTGCACAGTACATGCTATGCATTTACGGAATCTTACTAAGTCCGTACCATGAACTGAAGATTCGTGTTAATGGAGTAGCTAAACAATTCTAAATATATATATAAAACTTAGTTGATTTACAACGGCTACTGCACACCGATAAAGTTACTGAAATGACGATGTATCACCTGCCAACTACTTATAGCGTTGCATGCAATTGTTAAATTTGTTAATATAGAGAATTTGCAAGCATCTGCAAGCAATGTTTAGCACAATTAGGCAGGTTTTAAGAAGTATTCTGCGCAGTACAAGCTATACATTTACGGTGACTTTCTAATTTCGTATGTGGAATTAAAGATTCGTGTTAATGGGGTAGCTAAACAATTTTTAATCTATACATAAAATTTAGTTCATTTACAACTGTTACTGCACACCGATAAAGTTACTAAAATCACAATATATGACATGCCGACTATTAACAGCATTGCTCGCAATTGTTAAATTGGTTAGAGAATCAACACCAGCATCTGCAAGCAACGTTTGGCACGCTTGGGCAGGTTTCGATTAGTATTCTGCACAGTACATGCTATGCATTTACGGAATCTTACTAAGTCCGTACCATGAACTGAAGATTCGTGTTAATGGAGTAGCTAAACAATTCTAAATAAATATATAAAACTTAGTTGATTTACAACGGCTACTGCACACCGATAAAGTTACTGAAATGACGATATATCACCTGCCAACTACTTATAGCGTTGCATGCAATTGTTAAATTTGTTAATATAGAGAATTTGCAAGCATCTGCAAGCAATGTTTAGCACAATTAGGCAGGTTTTAAGAAGTATTCTGCGCAGTACAAGCTATACATTTACGGTGACTTTCTAATTTCGTATGTGGACTTAAAGATTCGTGTTAATGGAGTAGCTAAACAATTTTTAATCTATACATAAAATTTAGTTCATTTACAACTGTTACTGCACACCGATAAAGTTACTAAAATCACAATATATGACATGCCGACTATTAACAGCATTGCTCGCAATTGTTAAATTGGTTAGAGAATCAACACCAGCATCTGCAAGCAACGTTTGGCACGCTTGGGCAGGTTTCGATTAGTATTCTGCACAGTACATGCTATGCATTTACGGAATCTTACTAAGTCCGTACCATGAACTGAAGATTCGTGTTAATGGAGTAGCTAAACAATTCTAAATATATATATAAAACTTAGTTGATTTACAACGGCTACTGCACACCGATAAAGTTACTGAAATGACGATATATCACCTGCCAACTACTTATAGCGTTGCATGCAATTGTTAAATTTGTTAATATAGAGAATTTGCAAGCATCTGCAAGCAATGTTTAGCACAATTAGGCAGGTTTTAAGAAGTATTCTGCGCAGTACAAGCTATACATTTACGGTGACTTTCTAATTTCGTATGTGGACTTAAAGATTCGTGTTAATGGAGTAGCTAAACAATTTTTAATCTACACATAAAATTTAGTTCATTTACAACTGTTACTGCACACCGATAAAGTTACTAAAATCACAATATATGACATGCCGACTATTAACAGCATTAATCGCAATTGTTAAATTGGTTAGAGAATTAACACCAGCATCTGCAAGCAACGTTTGGCACGCTTGGACAGGTTTCTATTAGTGATCTGCACAGTACATGCTTTGCTTTTACGGAATCTTACTAAGTCCGTACCATGAACTGAAGATTCGTGTTAATGGAGTAGCTAAACAATTCTAAATATATATATAAAATTTAGTTCATTTACAACGGCTACTGCACACCTATAAAATTACTAAAATAACAATATATGACATTACGACTATTAACAGCATTGCACGCAATTGTTAAATTGGTTAGAGAATTAACACCAGCATCTGCAAGCAACGTTTGGCACGCTTGGGCAGGTTTCGATTAGTATGCTGCACAGTACATTCTATGCATTTACGAAATCTTACTAAGTCCGTACCATGAACTGAAGATTCGTATTAATGGAGTAGCTAAACAATTCTAAATATATATATAAAATTTAGTTTATTTACAACGGCTACTGCACACCTATAAAATTACTAAAATAACAATATATGACATTACGACTATTAACAGCATTGCACGCAATTGTTAAATTGGTTAGAGAATTAACACCAGCATCTGCAAGCAACGTTTGGCACGCTTGGACAGGTTTCTATTAGTGATCTGCACAGTACATGCTTTGCTTTTACGGAATCTTACTAAGTCCGTACCATGAACTGAAGATTCGTGTTAATGGAGTAGCTAAACAATTCTAAATATATATATAAAATTTAGTTCATTTACAACGGCTACTGCACACCTATAAAATTACTAAAATAACAATATATGACATGCCGACTATTAACAGCATTGATCGCAATTGTTAAATTGGTTAGAGAATTAACACCAGCATCTGCAAGCAACGTTTGGCACGCTTGGACAGGTTTCTATTAGTGATCTGCACAGTACATGCTTTGCTTTTACGGAATCTTACTAAGTACGTACCATGAACTGAAGATTCGTATTAATGGAGTAGCTAAACAATTCTAAATATATATATAAAATTTAGTTTATTTACAACGGCTACTGCACACCTATAAAATTACTAAAATAACAATATATGACATTACGACTATTAACAGCATTGCACGCAATTGTTAAATTGGTTAGAGAATTAACACCAGCATCTGCAAGCAACGTTTGGCACGCTTGGGCAGGTTTCGATTAGTATGCTGCACAGTACATGCTATGCATTTACGGAATCTTACTAAGTCCGTACCATGAACTGAAGATTCGTGTTAATGGAGTAGCTAAACAATTCTAAATATATATATAAAAGTTAGTTTATTTACAACGGCTACTGCACACCTATAAAGTTACTAAAATAACAATATATAACATTACGACTATTAACAGCATTGCTCGCAATTGTTAAATTAGTTAGAGAATTAACACCAGCATCTGCAAGCAACGTTTGGCACGCTTGGGCAGGTTTCGATTAGTATTCTGCACAGTACATGCTATGCATTTACGGAATCTTACTAAGTCCGTACCATGAACTGAAGATTCGTGTTAATGGAGTAGCTAAACAATTCTAAATATATATATAAAATTTAGTTTTTACAACGGCTACTGCACACCTATAAAGTTACTAAAATAACAATATATGACATTACGACTATTAACAGCATTGCACGCAATTGTTAAATTGGTTAGAGAATTAACACCAGCATCTGCAAGCAACGTTTGGCACGCTTGGGCAGGTTTCGATTAGTATTCTGCACAGTACATGCTATGCATTTACGGAATCTTACTAAGTCCGTACCATGAACTGAAGATTCGTGTTAATGGAGTAGCTAAACAATTCTAAATATATATATAAAATTTAGTTTATTTACAACGGCTACTGCACACCTATAAAGTTACTAAAATAACAATATATGACATTACGACTATTAACAGCATTGCTCGCAATTGTTAAATTGGTTAGAGAATTAACACCAGCATCTGCAAGCAACGTTTGGCACGCTTGGGCAGGTTTCGATTAGTATTCTGCACAGTACATGCTATGCATTTACGGAATCTTACTAAGTCCGTACCATGAACTGAAGATTCGTGTTAATGGAGTAGCTAAACAATTCTCAATATATATATAAAATTTAGTTTATTTACAACGGCTGCTGCACACCTATAAAGTTACTAAAATAACAATATATGACATTACGACTATTAACAGCATTGCACGCAATTGTTAAATTGGTTAGAGAATTAACACCAGCATCTGCAAGCAACGTTTGGCACGCTTGGGCAGGTTTCGATTAGTATGCTGCACAGTACATGCTATGCATTTACGGAATCTTACTAAGTCCGTACCATGACCTGAACATTCGTGTTAATGGAGTAGCTAAACAATTCTAAATATATATATAAAATTTAGTTTATTTACAACGGCTACTGCACACCTATAAAGTTACTAAAATAACAATATATGACATTACGACTATTAACAGCATTGCTCGCAATTGTTAAATTGGTTAGAGAATTAACACCAGCATCTGCAAGCAACGTTTGGCACGCTTGGGCAGGTTTCGATTAGTATGCTGCACAGTACATGCTATGCATTTACGGAATCTTACTAAGTCCGCACCATGAACTGAAGATTCGTGTTAATGGAGTAGCTAAACAATTCTAAATATATATATAAAATTTAGTTTATTTACAACGGCTACTGCACACCTATAAAGTTACTAAAATAACAATATATGACATTACGACTATTAACAGCATTGCACGCAATTGTTAAATTGGTTAGAGAATTAACACCAGCATCTGCAAGCAACGTTTGGCACGCTTGGGCAGGTTTCGATTAGTATTCTGCACAGTACATGCTATGCATTTACGGAATCTTACTAAGTCCGTACCATGAACTGAAGATTCGTGTTAATGGAGTAGCTAAACAATTCTAAATATATATATAAAATTTAGTTTATTTACAACGGCTACTGCACACCTATAAAGTTACTAAAATAACAATATATGACATTACGACTATTAACAGCATTGCTCGCAATTGTTAAATTGGTTAGAGAATTAACACCAGCATCTGCAAGCAACGTTTGGCACGCTTGGGCAGGTTTCGATTAGTATTCTGCACAGTACATGCTATGCATTTACGGAATCTTACTAAGTCCGTACCATGAACTGAAGATTCGTGTTAATGGAGTAGCTAAACAATTCTAAATATATATATAAAATTTAGTTTATTTACAACGGCTACTGCACACCTATAAAGTTACTAAAATAACAATATATGACATTACGACTATTAACAGCATTGCACGCAATTGTTAAATTGGTTAGAGAATTAACACCAGCATCTGCAAGCAACGTTTGGCACGCTTGGGCAGGTTTCGATTAGTATTCTGCACAGTACATGCTATGCATTTACGGAATCTTACTAAGTCCGTACCATGAACTGAAGATTCGTGTTAATGGAGTAGCTAAACAATTCTAAATATATATATAAAACTTAGTTGATTTACAACGGCTACTGCACACCGATAAAGTTACTGAAATGACGATATATCACCTGCCAACTACTTATAGCGTTGCATGCAATTGTTAAATTTGTTAATATAGAGAATTTGCAAGCATCTGCAAGCAATGTTTAGCACAATTAGGCAGGTTTTAAGAAGTATTCTGCGCAGTACAAGCTATACATTTACGGTGACTTTCTAATTTCGTATGTGGAATTAAAGATTCGTGTTAATGGAGTATCTAAACAATTTTTAATCTATACATAAAATTTAGTTCATTTACAACTGTTACTGCACACCGATAAAGTTACTAAAATCACAATATATGACATGCCGACTATTAACAGCATTACTCGCAATTGTTTAATTGGTTAGAGAATTAACACCAGCATCTGCAAGCAACGTTTGGCACGCTTGGGCAGGTTTCGATTAGTATTCTGCACAGTACATGCTATGCATTTACGGAATCTTACTAAGTCCGTACCATGAACTGAAGATTCGTGTTAATAGAGTAGCTAAACAATTCTAAATATATATATAAAACTTAGTTGATTTACAACGGCTACTGCACACCGATAAAGTTACTAAAATAACAATATATGACATTACGACTATTAACAGCATTGCACGCAATTGTTAAATTGGTTAGAGAATTAACACCAGCATCTGCAAGCAACGTTTGGCACGCTTGGGCAGGTTTCGATTAGTATTCTGCACAGTACATGCTATGCATTTACGGAATCTTACTAAGTCCGTACCATGAACTGAAGATTCGTGTTAATAGAGTAGCTAAACAATTCTAAATATATATATAAAACTTAGTTGATTTACAACGGCTACTGCACACCGATAAAGTTACTAAAATAACAATATATGACATTACGACTATTAACAGCATTGCACGCAATTGTTAAATTGGTTAGAGAATTAACACCAGCATCTGCAAGCAACGTTTGGCACGCTTGGGCAGGTTTCGATTAGTATTCTGCACAGTACATGCTATGCATTTACGGAATCTTACTAAGTCCGTACCATGAACTGAAGATTCGTGTTAATGGAGTAGCTAAACAATTCTAAATATATATATATATAAAACTTAGTTGATTTACAACGGCTACTGCACACCTATAAAGTTACTAAAATAACAATATATGACATTACGACTATTAACAGCATTGCACGCAATTGTTAAATTGGTTAGAGAATTAACACCAGCATCTGCAAGCAACGTTTGGCACGCTTGGGCAGGTTTCGATTAGTATTCTGCACAGTACATGCTATGCATTTACGGAATCTTACTAAGTCCGTACCATGAACTGAAGATTCGTGTTAATGGAGTAGCTAAACAATTCTAAATATATATATAAAATTTAGTTCATTTACAACGGCTACTGCACACCTATAAAGTTACTAAAATAACAATATATGACATTACGACTATTAACAGCATTGCACGCAATTGTTAAATTGGTTAGAGAATTAACACCAGCATCTGCAAGCAACGTTTGGCACGCTTGGGCAGGTTTCGATTAGTATTCTGCACAGTACATGCTATGCATTTACGCAATCTTACTAAGTCCGTACCATGAACTGAAGATTCGTGTTAATGGAGTAGCTAAACAATTCTAAATATATATATAAAATTTAGTTTATTTACAACGGCTACTGCACACCTATAAAGTTACTAAAAGAACAATATATGACATTACGACTATTAACAGCATTGCACGCAATTGTTAAATTGGTTAGAGAATTAACACCAACATCTGCAAGCAACGTTTGGCACGCTTGGGCAGGTTTCGATTAGTATTCTGCACAGTACATGCTATGCATTTACGGAATCTTACTAAGTCCGTACCATGAACTGAAGATTCGTGTTAATGGAGTAGCTAAACAATTCTAAATATATATATAAAATTTAGTTCATTTACAACGGCTACTGCACACCTATAAAGTTACTAAAATAACAATATATGACATTACGACTATTAACAGCATTGCACGCAATTGTTAAATTGGTTAGAGAATTAACACCAGCATCTGCAAGCAACGTTTGGCACGCTTGGGCAGGTTTCGATTAGTATTCTGCACAGTACATGCTATGCATTTACGGAATCTTACTAAGTCCGTACCATGAACTGAAGATTCGTGTTAATGGAGTAGCTAAACAATTCTAAATATATATATAAAATTTAGTTTATTTACAACGGCTACTGCACACCTATAAAGTTACTAAAATAACAATATATGACATTACGACTATTAACAGCATTGCACGCAATTGTTAAATTGGTTAGAGAATTAACACCAGCATCTGCAAGCAACGTTTGGCACGCTTGGGCAGGTTTCGATTAGTATTCTGCACAGTACATGCTATGCATTTACGGAATCTTACTAAGTCCGTACCATGAACTGAAGATTCGTGTTAATGGAGTAGCTAAACAATTCTAAATATATATATAAAACTTAGTTGATTTACAACAGCTACTGCACACCGATAAAGTTACTGAAATGACGATATATCACCTGCCAACTACTTATAGCGTTGCATGCAATTGTTAAATTTGTTAATATAGAGAATTTGCAAGCATCTGCAAGCAATGTTTAGCACAATTAGGCAGGTTTTAAGAAGTATTCTGCGCAGTACAAGCTATACATTTACGTTGACTTTCTAATTTCGTATGTGGAATTAAAGATTCGTGTTAATGGAGTATCTAAACAATTTTTAATCTATACATAAAATTTAGTTCATTTACAACTGTTACTGCACACCGATAAAGTTACTAAAATCACAATATATGACATGCCGACTATTAACAGCATTGCTCGCAATTGTTTAATTGGTTAGAGAATTAACACCAGCATCTGCAAGCAACGTTTGGCACGCTTGGGCAGGTTTCGATTAGTATTCTGCACAGTACATGCTATGCATTTACGGAATCTTACTAAGTCCGTACCATGAACTGAAGATTCGTGTTAATAGAGTAGCTAAACAATTCTAAATATATATATAAAACTTAGTTGATTTACAACGGCTACTGCACACCGATAAAGTTACTAAAATAACAATATATGACATTACGACTATTAACAGCATTGCACGCAATTGTTAAATTGGTTAGAGAATTAACACCAGCATCTGCAAGCAACGTTTGGCACGCTTGGGCAGGTTTCGATTAGTATTCTGCACAGTACATGCTATGCATTTACGGAATCTTACTAAGTCCGTACCATGAACTGAAGATTCGTGTTAATACAGTAGCTAAACAATTCTAAATATATATATAAAACTTAGTTGATTTACAACGGCTACTGCACACCGATAAAGTTACTAAAATAACAATATATGACATTACGACTATTAACAGCATTGCACGCAATTGTTAAATTGGTTAGAGAATTAACACCAGCATCTGCAAGCAACGTTTGGCACGCTTGGGCAGGTTTCGATTAGTATTCAGCACAGTACATGCTATGCATTTACGGAATCTTACTAAGTCCGTACCATAAACTGAAGATTCGTGTTAATGGAGTAGCTAAACAATTCTAAATATATATATATAAAACTTAGTTGATTTACAACGGCTACTGCACACCTATAAAGTTACTAAAATAACAATATATGACATTACGACTATTAACAGCATTGCACGCAATTGTTAAATTGGTTAGAGAATTAACACCAGCATCTGCAAGCAACGTTTGGCACGCTTGGGCAGGTTTCGATTAGTATTCTGCACAGTACATGCTATGCATTTACGGAATCTTACTAAGTCCGTACCATGAACTGAAGATTCGTGTTAATGGAGTAGCTAAACAATTCTAAATATATATATAAAATTTAGTTCATTTACAACGGCTACTGCACACCTATAAAGTTACTAAAATAACAATATATGACATTACGACTATTAACAGCATTGCACGCAATTGTTAAATTGGTTAGAGAATTAACACCAGCATCTGCAAGCAACGTTTTGCACGCTTGGGCAGGTTTCGATTAGTATTCTGCACAGTACATGCTATGCATTTACGGAATCTTACTAAGTCCGTACCATGAACTGAAGATTCGTGTTAATGGAGTAGCTAAACAATTCTAAATATATATATAAAATTTAGTTCATTTACAACGGCTACTGCACACCTATAAAGTTACTAAAATAACAATATATGACATTACGACTATTAACAGCATTGCACGCAATTGTTAAATTGGTTAGAGAATTAACACCAGCATCTGCAAGCAACGTTTGGCACGCTTGGGCAGGTTTCGATTAGTATTCTGCACAGTACATGCTATGCATTTACGGAATCTTACTAAGTCCGTACCAATGAACTGAAGATTCGTGTTAATAGAGTAGCTAAACAATTCTAAATATATATATAAAACTTAGTTGATTTACAACGGCTACTGCACACCGATAAAGTTACTAAAATAACAATATATGACATTACGACTATTAACAGCATTGCACGCAATTGTTAAATTGGTTAGAGAATTAACACCAGCATCTGCAAGCAACGTTTGGCACGCTTGGGCAGGTTTCGATTAGTATTCTGCACAGTACATGCTATGCATTTACGGAATCTTACTAAGTCCGTACCATGAACTGAAGATTCGTGTTAATGGAGTAGCTAAACAATTCTAAATAAATATATAAAACTTAGTTGATTTACAACGGCTACTGCACACCGATAAAGTTACTGAAATGACGATATATCACCTGCCAACTACTTATAGCGTTGGATAAAATTGTTAAATTTGTTAATATAGAGAATTTGCAAGCATCTGCAAGCAATGTTTAGCACAATTAGGCAGGTTTTAAGAAGTATTCTGCGCAGTACAAGCTATACATTTACGGTGACTTTCTAATTTCGTATGTGGAATTAAAGATTCGTGTTAATGGAGTAGCTAAACAATTTTTAATCTATACATAAAATTTAGTTCATTTACAACTGTTACTGCACACCGATAAAGTTACTAAAATCACAATATATGACATGCCGACTATTAACAGCATTGCTCGCAATTGTTAAATTGGTTAGAGAATCAACACCAGCATCTGCAAGCAACGTTTGGCACGCTTGGGCAGGTTTCGATTAGTATTCTGCACAGTACAAGCTATGCATTTACGGAATCTTACTAAGTCCGTACCATGAACTGAAGATTCGTGTTAATGGAGTAGCTAAACAATTCTAAATATATATATAAAACTTAGTTGATTTACAACGGCTACTGCACACCTATAAAGTTACTAAAATAACAATATATAACATTACGACTATTAACAGCATTGCACGCAATTGTTAAATTGGTTAGAGAATTAACACCAGCATCTGCAAGCAACGTTTGGCACGCTTGGGCAGGTTTCGATTAGTATTCTGCACAGTACATGCTATGCATTTACGGAATCTTACTAAGTCCGTACCATGAACTGAAGATTCGTGTTAATGGAGTAGCTAAACAATTCTAAATATATATATAAAACTTAGTTGATTTACAACGGCTACTGCACACCTATAAAGTTACTAAAATAACAATATATAACATTACGACTATTAACAGCATTGCACGCAATTGTTAAATTGGTTAGAGAATTAACACCAGCATCTGCAAGCAACGTTTGGCACGCTTGGGCAGGTTTCGATTAGTATTCTGCACAGTACATGCTATGCATTTACGGAATCTTACTAAGTCCGTACCATGAACTGAAGATTCGTGTTAATGGAGTAGCTAAACAATTCTAAATATATATATAAAACTTAGTTGATTTACAACGGCTACTGCACACCTATAAAGTTACTAAAATAACAATATATAACATTACGACTATTAACAGCATTGCACGCAATTGTTAAATTGGTTAGAGAATTAACACCAGCATCTGCAAGCAACGTTTGGCACGCTTGGGCAGGTTTCGATTAGTATTCTGCACAGTACATGCTATGCATTTACGGAATCTTACTAAGTCCGTACCATGAACTGAAGATTCGTGTTAATGGAGTAGCTAAACAATTCTAAATATATATATAAAACTTAGTTGATTTACAACGGCTACTGCACACCGATAAAGTTACTGAAATGACGATGTATCACCTGCCAACTACTTATAGCGTTGCATGCAATTGTTAAATTTGTTAATATAGAGAATTTGCAAGCATCTGCAAGCAATGTTTAGCACAATTAGGCAGGTTTTAAGAAGTATTCTGCGCAGTACAAGCTATACATTTACGGTGACTTTCTAATTTCGTATGTGGAATTAAAGATTCGTGTTAATGGGGTAGCTAAACAATTTTTAATCTATACATAAAATTTAGTTCATTTACAACTGTTACTGCACACCGATAAAGTTACTAAAATCACAATATATGACATGCCGACTATTAACAGCATTGCTCGCAATTGTTAAATTGGTTAGAGAATCAACACCAGCATCTGCAAGCAACGTTTGGCACGCTTGGGCAGGTTTCGATTAGTATTCTGCACAGTACATGCTATGCATTTACGGAATCTTACTAAGTCCGTACCATGAACTGAAGATTCGTGTTAATGGAGTAGCTAAACAATTCTAAATATATATATAAAACTTAGTTGATTTACAACGGCTACTGCACACCGATAAAGTTACTGAAATGACGATATATCACCTGCCAACTACTTATAGCGTTGCATGCAATTGTTAAATTTGTTAATATAGAGAATTTGCAAGCATCTGCAAGCAATGTTTAGCACAATTAGGCAGGTTTTAAGAAGTATTCTGCGCAGTACAAGCTATACATTTACGGTGACTTTCTAATTTCGTATGTGGACTTAAAGATTCGTGTTAATGGAGTAGCTAAACAATTTTTAATCTATACATAAAATTTAGTTCATTTACAACTGTTACTGCACACCGATAAAGTTACTAAAATCACAATATATGACATGCCGACTATTAACAGCATTGCTCGCAATTGTTAAATTGGTTAGAGAATCAACACCAGCATCTGCAAGCAACGTTTGGCACGCTTGAGCAGGTTTCGATTAGTATTCTGCACAGTACATGCTATGCATTTACGGACTCTTACTAAGTCCGTACCATGAACTGAAGATTCGTGTTAATGGAGTAGCTAAACAATTCTAAATATATATATAAAACTTAGTTGATTTACAACGGCTACTGCACACCGATAAAGTTACTGAAATGACGATATATCACCTGCCAACTACTTATAGCGTTGCATGCAATTGTTAAATTTGTTAATATAGAGAATTTGCAAGCATCTGCAAGCAATGTTTAGCACAATTAGGCAGGTTTTAAGAAGTATTCTGCGCAGTACAAGCTATACATTTACGGTGACTTTCTAATTTCGTATGTGGACTTAAAGATTCGTGTTAATGGAGTAGCTAAACAATTTTTAATCTATACATAAAATTTAGTTCATTTACAACTGTTACTGCACACCGATAAAGTTACTAAAATCACAATATATGACATGCCGACTATTAACAGCATTGATCGCAATTGTTAAATTGGTTAGAGAATTAACACCAGCATCTGCAAGCAACGTTTGGCACGCTTGGACAGGTTTCTATTAGTGATCTGCACAGTACATGCTTTGCTTTTACGGAATCTTACTAAGTCCGTACCATGAACTGAAGATTCGTGTTAATGGAGTAGCTAAACAATTCTAAATATATATATAAAATTTAGTTCATTTACAACGGCTACTGCACACCTATAAAATTACTAAAATAACAATATATGACATTACGACTATTAACAGCATTGCACGCAATTGTTAAATTGGTTAGAGAATTAACACCAGCATCTGCAAGCAACGTTTGGCACGCTTGGGCAGGTTTCGATTAGTATGCTGCACAGTACATTCTATGCATTTACGAAATCTTACTAAGTCCGTACCATGAACTGAAGATTCGTATTAATGGAGTAGCTAAACAATTCTAAATATATATATAAAATTTAGTTTATTTACAACGGCTACTGCACACCTATGAAATTACTAAAATAACAATATATGACATTACGACTATTAACAGCATTGCACGCAATTGTTAAATTGGTTAGAGAATTAACACCAGCATCTGCAAGCAACGTTTGGCACGCTTGGGCAGGTTTCGATTAGTATTCTGCACAGTACATGCTATGCATTTACGGAATCTTACTAAGTCCGTACCATGAACTGAAGATTCGTGTTAATGGAGTAGCTAAACAATTCTAAATATATATATAAAACTTAGTTGATTTACAACAGCTACTGCACACCGATAAAGTTACTGAAATGACGATATATCACCTGCCAACTACTTATAGCGTTGCATGCAATTGTTAAATTTGTTAATATAAAGAATTTGCAAGCATCTGCAAGCAATGTTTAGCACAATTAGGCAGGTTTTAAGAAGTATTCTGCGCAGTACAAGCTATACATTTACGGTGACTTTCTAATTTCGTATGTGGAATTAAAGATTCGTGTTAATGGAGTATCTAAACAATTTTTAATCTATACATAAAATTTAGTTCATTTACAACTGTTACTGCACACCGATAAAGTTACTAAAATCACAATATATGACATGCCGACTATTAACAGCATTGCTCGCAATTGTTTAATTGGTTAGAGAATTAACACCAGCATCTGCAAGCAACGTTTGGCACGCTTGGGCAGGTTTCGATTAGTATTCTGCACAGTACATGCTATGCATTTACGGAATCTTACTAAGTCCGTACCATGAACTGAAGATTCGTGTTAATAGAGTAGCTAAACAATTCTAAATATATATATAAAACTTAGTTGATTTACAACGGCTACTGCACACCGATAAAGTTACTAAAATAACAATATATGACATTACGACTATTAACAGCATTGCACGCAATTGTTAAATTGGTTAGAGAATTAACACCAGCATCTGCAAGCAACGTTTGGCACGCTTGGGCAGGTTTCGATTAGTATTCTGCACAGTACATGCTATGCATTTACGGAATCTTACTAAGTCCGTACCATGAACTGAAGATTCGTGTTAATACAGTAGCTAAACAATTCTAAATATATATATAAAATTTAGTTCATTTACAACGGCTACTGCACACCTATAAAATTACTAAAATAACAATATATGACATGCCGACTATTAACAGCATTGATCGCAATTGTTAAATTGGTTAGAGAATTAACACCAGCATCTGCAAGCAACGTTTGGCACGCTTGGACAGGTTTCTATTAGTGATCTGCACAGTACATGCTATGCATTTATGGAATCTTACTAAGTCCGTACCATGAACTGAAGATTCGTGTTAATGGAGTAGCTAAACAATTCTAAATATATATATATAAAACTTAGTTTATTTACAACGGCTACTGCACACCTATAAAGTTACTAAAATAACAATATATGACATTACGACTATTAACAGCATTGCTCGCAATTGTTAAATTGGTTAGAGAATTAACACCAGCATCTGCAAGCAACGTTTGGCACGCTTGGGCAGGTTTCGATTAGTATTCTGCACAGTACATGCTATGCATTTACGGAATCTTACTAAGTCCGTACCATGAACTGAAGATTCGTGTTAATGGAGTAGCTAAACAATTCTAAATATATATATAAAAGTTAGTTTATTTACAACGGCTACTGCACACCTATAAAGTTACTAAAATAACAATATATAACATTACGACTATTAACAGCATTGCTCGCAATTGTTAAATTAGTTAGAGAATTAACACCAGCATCTGCAAGCAACGTTTGGCACGCTTGGGCAGGTTTCGATTAGTATTCTGCACAGTACATGCTATGCATTTACGGAATCTTACTAAGTCCGTACCATGAACTGAAGATTCGTGTTAATGGAGTAGCTAAACAATTCTAAATATATATATAAAATTTAGTTTTTACAACGGCTACTGCACACCTATAAAGTTACTAAAATAACAATATATGACATTACGACTATTAACAGCATTGCACGCAATTGTTAAATTGGTTAGAGAATTAACACCAGCATCTGCAAGCAACGTTTGGCACGCTTGGGCAGGTTTCGATTAGTATTCTGCACAGTACATGCTATGCATTTACGGAATCTTACTAAGTCCGTACCATGAACTGAAGATTCGCGTTAATGGAGTAGCTAAACAATTCTAAATATATATATAAAATTTAGTTTATTTACAACGGCTACTGCACACCTATAAAGTTACTAAAATAACAATATATGACATTACAACTATTAACAGCACTGCTCGCAATTGTTAAATTGGTTAGAGAATTAACACCAGCATCTGCAAGCAACGTTTGGCACGCTTGGGCAGGTTTCGATTAGTATTCTGCACAGTACATGCTATGCATTTACGGAATCTTACTAAGTCCGTACCATGAACTGAAGATTCGTGTTAATGGAGTAGCTAAACAATTCTAAATATATATATAAAATTTAGTTTATTTACAACGGCTACTGCACACCTATAAAGTTACTAAAATAACAATATATGACATTACGACTATTAACAGCATTGCACGCAATTGTTAAATTGGTTAGAGAATTAACACCAGCATCTGCAAGCAACGTTTGGCACGCTTGGGCAGGTTTCGATTAGTATGCTGCACAGTACATGCTATGCATTTACGGAATCTTACTAAGTCCGTACCATGAACTGAACATTCGTGTTAATGGAGTAGCTAAACAATTCTAAATATATATATAAAATTTTGTTTATTTACAACGGCTACTGCACACCTATAAAGTTACTAAAATAACAATATATGACATTACGACTATTAACAGCATTGCTCGCAATTGTTAAATTGGTTAGAGAATTAACACCAGCATCTGCAAGCAACGTTTGGCACGCTTGGGCAGGTTTCGATTAGTATGCTGCACAGTACATGCTATGCATTTACGGAATCTTACTAAGTCCGCACCATGAACTGAAGATTCGTGTTAATGGAGTAGCTAAACAATTCTAAATATATATATAAAATTTAGTTTATTTACAACGGCTACTGCACACCTATAAAGTTACTAAAATAACAATATATGACATTACGACTATTAACAGCATTGCACGCAATTGTTAAATTGGTTAGAGAATTAACACCAGCATCTGCAAGCAACGTTTGGCACGCTTGGGCAGGTTTCGATTAGTATTCTGCACAGTACATGCTATGCATTTACGGAATCTTACTAAGTCCGTACCATGAACTGAAGATTCGTGTTAATGGAGTAGCTAAATAATTCTAAATATATATATAAAATTTAGTTTATTTACAACGGCTACTGCACACCTATAAAGTTACTAAAATAACAATATATGACATTACGACTATTAACAGCATTGCTCGCAATTGTTAAATTGGTTAGAGAATTAACACCAGCATCTGCAAGCAACGTTTGGCACGCTTGGGCAGGTTTCGATTAGTATTCTGCACAGTACATGCTATGCATTTACGGAATCTTACTAAGTCCGTACCATGAACTGAAGATTCGTGTTAATGGAGTAGCTAAACAATTCTAAATATATATATAAAACTTAGTTGATTTACAACGGCTACTGCACACCTATAAAGTTACTAAAATAACAATATATGACATTACGTCTATTAACAGCATTGCACGCAATTGTTAAATTGGTTAGAGAATTAACACCAGCATCTGCAAGCAACGTTTGGCACGCTTGGGCAGGTTTCGATTAGTATTCTGCACAGTACATGCTATGCATTTACGGAATCTTACTAAGTCCGTACCATGAACTGAAGATTCGTGTTAATGGAGTAGCTAAACAATTCTAAATATATATATAAAACTTAGTTGATTTACAACGGCTACTGCACACCGATAAAGTTACTAAAATAACAATATATGACATTACGACTATTAACAGCATTGCACGCAATTGTTAAATTGGTTAGAGAATTAACACCAGCATCTGCAAGCAACGTTTGGCACGCTTGGGCAGGTTTCGATTAGTATTCTGCACAGTACATGCTATGCATTTACGGAATCTTACTAAGTCCGTACCATGAACTGAAGATTCGTGTTAATGGAGTAGCTAAACAATTCTAAATATATATATAAAACTTAGTTGATTTACAACGGCTACTGCACACCTATAAAGTTACTAAAATAACAATATATGACATTACGTCTATTAACAGCATTGCACGCAATTGTTAAATTGGTTAGAGAATTAACACCAGCATCTGCAAGCAACGTTTGGTACGCTTGGGCAGGTTTCGATTAGTATTCTGCACAGTACATGCTATGCATTTACGGAATCTTACTAAGTCCGTACCATGAACTGAAGATTCGTGTTAATGGAGTAGCTAAACAATTCTAAATATATATATAAAACTTAGTTGATTTACAACGGCTACTGCACACCTATAAAGTTACTAAAATAACAATATATGACATTACGACTATTAACAGCATTGCACGCAATTGTTAAATTGGTTAGAGAATTAACACCAGCATCTGCAAGCAACGTTTGGCACGCTTGGGCAGGTTTCGATTAGTATTCTGCACAGTACATGCTATGCATTTACGGAATCTTACTAAGTCCGTACCATGAACTGAAGATTCGTGTTAATGGAGTAGCTAAACAATTCTAAATATATATATAAAATTTAGTTTATTTACAACGGCTACTGCACACCTATAAAGTTACTAAAATAACAATATATGACATTACGACTATTAACAGCATTGCTCGCAATTGTTAAATTGGTTAGAGAATTAACACCAGCATCTGCAAGCAACGTTTGGCACGCTTGGGCAGGTTTCGATTAGTATTCTGCACAGTACATGCTATGCATTTACGGAATCTTACTAAGTCCGTACCATGAACTGAAGATTCGTGTTAATGGAGTAGCTAAACAATTCTAAATATATATATAAAATTTAGTTTATTTACAACGGCTACTGCACACCTATAAAGTTACTAAAATAACAATATATGACATTACGACTATTAACAGCATTGCACGCAATTGTTAAATTGGTTAGAGAATTAACACCAGCATCTGCAAGCAACGTTTGGCACGCTTGGGCAGGTTTCGATTAGTATGCTGCACAGTACATGCTATGCATTTACGGAATCTTACTAAGTCCGTACCATGAACTGAAGATTCGTGTTAATGGAGTAGCTAAACAATTCTAAATATATATATAAAATTTAGTTGATTTACAACGGCTACTGCACACCGATAAAGTTACTAAAATAACAATATATGACATTACGACTATTAACAGCATTGCACGCAATTGTTAAATTGGTTAGAGAATTAACACCAGCATCTGCAAGCAACGTTTGGCACGCTTGGGCAGGTTTCGATTAGTATTCTGCACAGTACATGCTATGCATTTACGGAATCTTACTAAGTCCGTACCATGAACTGAAGATTCGTGTTAATGGAGTAGCTAAACAATTCTAAATATATATATAAAATTTAGTTGATTTACAACGGCTACTGCACACCTATAAAGTTACTAAAATAACAATATATGACATTACGACTATTAACAGCATTGCACGCAATTGTTAAATTGGTTAGAGAATTAACACCAGCATCTGCAAGCAACGTTTGGCACGCTTGGGCAGGTTTCGATTAGTATTCTGCACAGTACATGCTATGCATTTACGGAATCTTACTAAGTCCTTACCATGAACTGAAGATTCGTGTTAATGGAGTAGCTAAACAATTCTAAATATATATATAAAATTTAGTTTATTTAGAACGGCTACTGCACACCTATAAAGTTACTAAAATCACAATATATGACATGCCGACTATTAACAGCATTGCACGCAATTGTTAAATTGGTTAGAGAATTAACACCAGCATCTGCAAGCAACGTTTGGCACGCTTGGGCAGGTTTCGATTAGTATTCTGCACAGTACATGCTATGCATTTACGGAATCTTACTAAGTCCGTACCATGAACTGAAGATTCGTGTTAATAGAGTAGCTAAACAATTCTAAATATATATATATAAAACTTAGTTGATTTACAACGGCTACTGCACACCGATAAAGTTACTAAAATAACAATATATGACATTACGACTATTAACAGCATTGCACGCAATTGTTAAATTGGTTAGAGAATTAACACCAGCATCTGCAAGCAACGTTTGGCACGCTTGGGCAGGTTTCGATTAGTATTCTGCACAGTACATGCTATGCATTTACGGAATCTTACTAAGTCCGTACCATGAACTGAAGATTCGTGTTAATGGAGTAGCTAAACAATTCTAAATATATATATATAAAACTTAGTTGATTTACAACGGCTACTGCACACCTATAAAGTTACTAAAATAACAATATATGACATTACGTCTATTAACAGCATTGCACGCAATTGTTAAATTGGTTAGAGAATTAACACCAGCATCTGCAAGCAACGTTTGGCACGCTTGGGCAGGTTTCGATTAGTATTCTGCACAGTACATGCTATGCATTTACGGAATCTTACTAAGTCCGTACCATGAACTGAAGATTCGTGTTAATGGAGTAGCTAAACAATTCTAAATATATATATAAAATTTAGTTGATTTACAACGGCTACTGCACACCGATAAAGTTACTAAAATAACAATATATGACATTACGACTATTAACAGCATTGCACGCAATTGTTAAATTGGTTAGAGAATTAACACCAGCATCTGCAAGCAACGTTTGGCACGCTTGGGCAGGTTTCGATTAGTATTCTGCACAGTACATGCTATGCATTTACGGAATCTTACTAAGTCCGTACCATGAACTGAAGATTCGTGTTAATGGAGTAGCTAAACAATTCTAAATATATATATAAAATTTAGTTGATTTACAACGGCTACTGCACACCTATAAAGTTACTAAAATAACAATATATGACATTACGACTATTAACAGCATTGCACGCAATTGTTAAATTGGTTAGAGAATTAACACCAGCATCTGCAAGCAACGTTTGGCACGCTTGGGCAGGTTTCGATTAGTATTCTGCACAGTACATGCTATGCATTTACGGAATCTTACTAAGTCCTTACCATGAACTGAAGATTCGTGTTAATGGAGTAGCTAAACAATTCTAAATATATATATAAAACTTAGTTGATTTACAACGGCTACTGCACACCGATAAAGTTACTAAAATAACAATATATGACATTACGACTATTAACAGCATTGCACGCAATTGTTAAATTGGTTAGAGAATTAACACCAGCATCTGCAAGCAACGTTTGGCACGCTTGGGCAGGTTTCGATTAGTATTCTGCACAGTACATGCTATGCATTTACGGAATCTTACTAAGTCCGTACCATGAACTGAAGATTCGTGTTAATGGAGTAGCTAAACAATTCTAAATATATATATAAAACTTAGTTGATTTACAACGGCTACTGCACACCTATAAAGTTACTAAAATAACAATATATGACATTACGTCTATTAACAGCATTGCACGCAATTGTTAAATTGGTTAGAGAATTAACACCAGCATCTGCAAGCAACGTTTGGCACGCTTGGGCAGGTTTCGATTAGTATTCTGCACAGTACATGCTATGCATTTACGGAATCTTACTAAGTCCGTACCATGAACTGAAGATTCGTGTTAATAGAGTAGCTAAACAATTCTAAATATATATATAAAACTTAGTTGATTTACAACGGCTACTGCACACCTATAAAGTTACTAAAATAACAATATATGACATTACGTCTATTAACAGCATTGCACGCAATTGTTAAATTGGTTAGAGAATTAACACCAGCATCTGCAAGCAACGTTTGGCACGCTTGGGCAGGTTTCGATTAGTATTCTGCACAGTACATGCTATGCATTTACGGAATCTTACTAAGTCCGTACCATGAACTGAAGATTCGTGTTAATGGAGTAGCTAAACAATTCTAAATATATATATAAAACTTAGTTGATTTACAACGGCTACTGCACACCGATAAAGTTACTAAAATAACAATATATGACTTTACGACTATTAACAGCATTGCACGCAATTGTTAAATTGGTTAGAGAATTAACACCAGCATCTGCAAGCAACGTTTGGCACGCTTGGGCAGGTTTCGATTAGTATTCTGCACAGTACATGCTATGCATTTACGGAATCTTACTAAGTCCGTACCATGAACTGAAGATTCGTGTTAATAGAGTAGCTAAACAATTCTAAATATATATATAAAACTTAGTTGATTTACAACGGCTACTGCACACCGATAAAGTTACTAAAATAACAATATATGACATTACGACTATTAACAGCATTGCACGCAATTGTTAAATTGGTTAGAGAATTAACACCAGCATCTGCAAGCAACGTTTGGCACGCTTGGGCAGGTTTCGATTAGTATTCTGCACAGTACATGCTATGCATTTACGGAATCTTACTAAGTCCGTACCATGAACTGAAGATTCGTGTTAATAGAGTAGCTAAACAATTCTAAATATATATATAAAACTTAGTTGATTTACAACGGCTACTGCACACCGATAAAGTTACTAAAATAACAATATATGACATTACGACTATTAACAGCATTGCACGCAATTGTTAAATTGGTTAGAGAATTAACACCAGCATCTGCAAGCAACGTTTGGCACGCTTGGGCAGGTTTCGATTAGTATTCTGCACAGTACATGCTATGCATTTACGGAATCTTACTAAGTCCGTACCATGAACTGAAGATTCGTGTTAATGGAGTAGCTAAACAATTCTAAATATATATATAAAACTTAGTTGATTTACAAAGGCTACTGCACACCTATAAAGTTACTAAAATAACAATATATTACATTACGACTGTTAACAGCATTGCACGCAATTGTTAAATTGGTTAGAGAATTAACACCAGCATCTGCAAGCAACGTTTGGCCCGCTTGGGCAGGTTTCGATTAGTATTTTGCACAGTACATGCTATGCTTTTACGGAATCTTACTAAGTCCGTACCATGAACTGAAGATTCGTGTTAATGGAGTAGCTAAACAATTCTAAATATATATATAAAACTTAGTTGATTTACAACGGCTACTGCACACCTATAAAGTTACTAAAATAACAATATATGACATTACGACTATTAACAGCATTGCACGCAATTGTTAAATTGGTTAGAGAATTAACACCAGCATCTGCAAGCAACGTTTGGCTCACTTGGGCAGGTTTCGATTAGTATTCTGCACAGTACATGCTATGCATTTACGGAATCTTACTAAGTCCGTACCATGAACTGAAGATTCGTGTTAATGGAGTAGCTAAACAATTTTTATTCTATACATAAAATTTAGTTCATTTACAACTGTTACTGCACACCGATAAAGTTACTAAAATCACAATATATGACATGCCGACTATTAACAGCATCGCTCGCAATTGTTAAATTGGTTAGAGAATCAACACCAGCATCTGCAAGCAACGTTTGGCACGCTTGGGCAGGTTTCGATTAGTATTCTGCACAGTACATGCTATGCATTTACGGAATCTTACTAAGTCCGTACCATGAACTGAAGATTCGTGTTAATGGAGTAGCTAAACAATTCTAAATATATATATAAAATTTAGTTCATTTACAACGGCTACTGCACACCTATAAAGTTACTAAAATAACAATATATGACATTACGACTATTAACAGCATTGCACGCAATTGTTAAATTGGTTAGAGAATTAACACCAGCATCTGCAAGCAACGTTTGGCACGCTTGGGCAGGTTTCGGTTAGTATTCTGCACAGTACATGCTATGCATTTACGGAATCTTACTAAGTCCGTACCATGAACTGAAGATTCGTGTTAATGGAGTAGCTAAACAATTCTAAATATATATATAAAACTTAGTTGATTTACAACGGCTACTGCACACCGATAAAGTTACTGAAATGACGATATATCACCTGCCAACTACTTATAGCGTTGCATGCAATTGTTAAATTTGTTAATATAGAGAATTTGCAAGCATCTGCAAGCAATGTTTAGCACAATTAGGGAGGTTTTAAGAAGTATTCTGCGCAGTACAAGCTATACATTTACGGTGACTTTCTAATTTCGTATGTGGAATTAAAGATTCGTGTTAATGGAGTAGCTAAACAATTTTTAATCTATACATAAAATTTAGTTCATTTACAACTGTTACTGCACACCGATAAAGTTACTAAAATCACAATATATGACATGCCGACTATTAACAGCATTGCTCGCAATTGTTAAATTGGTTAGAGAATCAACACCAGCATCTGCAAGCAACGTTTTGCACGCTTGGGCAGGTTTCGATTAGTATTCTGCACAGTACATGCTATGCATTTACGGAATCTTACTAAGTCCGTGCCATGAACTGAAGATTCGTGTTAATGGAGTAGCTAAACAATTCTAAATATATATATAAAACTTAGTTGATTTACAACGGCTACTGCACACCTATAAAGTTACTAAAATAACAATATATAACATTACGACTATTAACAGCATTGCACGCAATTGTTAAATTGGTTAGAGAATTAACACCAGCATCTGCAAGCAACGCTTGGCACGCTTGGGCAGGTTTCGATTAGTATTCTGCACAGTACATGCTATGCATTTACGGAATCTTACTAAGTCCGTGCCATGAACTGAAGATTCGTGTTAATGGAGTAGCTAAACAATTCTAAATATATATATAAAATTTAGTTCATTTACAACGGCTACTGCACACCTATAAGTTACTAAAATAACAATATATGACATTACGACTATTAACAGCATTGCACGCAATTGTTAAATTGGTTAGAGAATTAACACCAGCATCTGCAAGCAACGTTTTGCACGCTTGGGCAGGTTTCGATTAGTATTCTGCACAGTACATGCTATGCATTTACGGAATCTTACTAAGTCCGTGCCATGAACTGAAGATTCGTGTTAATGGAGTAGCTAAACAATTCTAAATATATATATAAAATTTAGTTCATTTACAACGGCTACTGCACACCGATAAAGTTACTGAAATGACGATATATCACCTGCCAACTACTTATAGCGTTGCATGCAATTGTTAAATTTGTTAATATAGAGAATTTGCAAGCATCTGCAAGCAATGTTTAGCACAATTAGGCAGGTTTTAAGAAGTATTCTGCGCAGTACAAGCTATACATTTACGGTGACTTTCTAATTTCGTATGTGGAATTAAAGATTCGTGTTAATGGAGTAGCTAAACAATTTCTAATCTATACATAATATTTAGTTCATCTACAACTGTTACTGCACACCGATAAAGTTACTAAAATCACAATATATGACATGCCGACTATTAACAGCATTGCTCGCAATTGTTAAATTGGTTAGAGAATCAACACCAGCATCTGCAAGCAACGTTTGGCACGCTTGGGCAGGTTTCTATTAGTGATCTGCACAGTACATGCTTTGCTTTTACGGAATCTTACTAAGTCCGTATCATGTACTGAAGATTCGTGTTAATGGAGTAGCTAAACAATTCTAAATATATATATAAAATTTAGTTCATTTACAACGGCTACTGCACACCTATAAAGTTACTAAAATAACAATATATGACATTACGACTATTAACAGCATTGCACGCAATTGTTAAATTGGTTAGAGAATTAACACCAGCATCTGCAAGCAACGTTTGGCACGCTTGGGCAGGTTTCGATTAGTATTCTGCACAGTACATGCTATGCATTTACGGAATCTTACTAAGTCCGTGCCATGAACTGAAGATTCGTGTTAATGGAGTAGCTAAACAATTCTAAATATATATATAAAATTTAGTTCATTTACAACGGCTACTGCACACCGATAAAGTTACTGAAATGACGATATATCACCTGCCAACTACATATAGCGTTGCATGCAATTGTTAAATTTGTTAATATAGAGAATTTGCAAGCATCTGCAAGCAATGTTTAGCACAATTAGGCAGGTTTTAAGAAGTATTCTGCGCAGTACAAGCTATACATTTACGGTGACTTTCTAATTTCGTATGTGGAATTAAAGATTCGTGTTAATGGAGTAGCTAAACAATTTTTAATCTATACATAATATTTAGTTCATTTACAACTGTTACTGCACACCGATAAAGTTACTAAAATCACAATATATGACATGCCGACTATTAACAGCATTGCTCGCAATTGTTAAATTGGTTAGAGAATCAACACCAGCATCTGCAAGCAACGTTTGGCACGCTTGGGCAGGTTTCTATTAGTGATCTGCACAGTACATGCTTTGCTTTTACGGAATCTTACTAAGTCCGTACCATGAACTAAAGATTCGTGTTAATGGAGTAGCTAAACAATTCTAAATATATATATAAAACTTAGTTGATTTACAACGGCTACTGCACACCGATAAAGTTACTGAAATGACGATATATCACCTGCCAACTACTTATAGCGTTGCATGCAATTGTTAAATTTGTTAATATAGAGAATTTGCAAGCATCTGCAAGCAATGTTTAGCACAATTAGGCAGGTTTTAAGAAGTATTCTGCGCAGTACAAGCTATACATTTACGGTGACTTTCTAATTTCGTATGTGGAATTAAGGATTCGTGTTAATGGAGTAGCTAAACAATTTTTAATCTATACATAAAATTTAGTTCATTTACAACTGTTACTGCACACCGATAAAGTTACTAAAATCACAATATATGACATGCCGACTATTAACAGCATTGCTCGCAATTGTTAAATTGGTTAGAGAATCAACACCAGCATCTGCAAGCAACGTTTGGCACGCTTGGGCAGGTTTCTATTAGTGATCTGCACAGTACATGCTTTGCTTTTACGGAATCTTACTAAGTCCGTACCATGAACTGAAGATTCGTGTTAATGGAGTAGCTAAACAATTCTAAATATATATATAAAATTTAGTTCATTTACAACGGCTACTGCACACCTATAAAGTTACTAAAATAACAATATATGACATTACGACTATTAACAGCATTGCACGCAATTGTTAAATTGGTTAGAGAATTAACACCAGCATCTGCAAGCAACGTTTGGCACGCTTGGGCAGGTTTCGATTAGTATTCTGCACAGTACATGCTATGCATTTACGGAATCTTACTAAGTCCGTACCATGAACTGAAGATTCGTGTTAATGGAGTAGCTAAACAATTTTTAATCTATACATATAATTTAGTTCATTTACAACTGTTACTGCACACCGATAAAGTTACTAAAATCACAATATATGACATGCCGACTATTAACAGCATTGCTCGCAATTGTTAAATTGGTTAGAGAATCAACACCAGCATCTGCAAGCAACGTTTGGCACGCTTGGGCAGGTTTCGATTAGTATTCTGCACAGTACATGCTATGCATTTACGGAATCTTACTAAGTCCGTACCATGAACTGAAGATTCGTGTTAATGGAGTAGCTAAACAATTCTAAATATATATATAAAATTTAGTTCATTTACAACGGCTACTGCACACCTATAAAGTTACTAAAATAACAATATATGACATTACGACTATTAACAGCATTGCACGCAATTGTTAAATTGGTTAGAGAATTAACACCAGCATCTGCAAGCAACGTTTGGCACGCTTGGGCAGGTTTCGATTAGTATTCTGCACAGTACATGCTATGCATTTACGGAATCTTACTACGTCCGTACCATGAACTGAAGATTCGTGTTAATGGAGTAGCTAAACAATTCTAAATATATATATAAAACTTAGTTGATTTACAACGGCTACTGCACACCGATAAAGTTACTGAAATGACGATATATCACCTGCCAACTACTTATAGCGTTGCATGCAATTGTTAAATTTGTTAATATAGAGAATTTGCAAGCATCTGCAAGCAATGTTTAGCACAATTAGGCAGGTTTTAAGAAGTATTCTGCGCAGTACAAGCTATACATTTACGGTGACATTCTAATTTCGTATGTGGAATTAAAGATTCGTGTTAATGGAGTAGCTAAACAATTTTTAATCTATACATAAAATTTAGTTCATTTACAACTGTTACTGCACACCGACAAAGTTACTAAAATCACAATATATGACATGCCGACTATTAACAGCATTGCTCGCAATTGTTAAATTGGTTAGAGAATCAACACCAGCATCTGCAAGCAACGTTTGGCACGCTTGGGCAGGTTTCAATTAGTATTCTGCACAGTACATGCTATGCATTTACGGAATCTTACTAAGTCCGTACCATGAACTGAAGATTCGTGTTAATGGAGTAGCTAAACAATTCTAAATATATATATAAAATTTAGTTCATTTACAACGGCTACTGCACACCTATAAAGTTACTAAAATAACAATATATGACATTACGACTATTAACAGCATTGCACGCAATTGTTAAATTGGTTAGAGAATTAACACCAGCATCTGCAAGCAACGTTTGGCACGCTTGGGCAGGTTTCGGTTAGTATTCTGCACAGTACATGCTATGCATTTACGGAATCTTACTAAGTCCGTACCATGAACTGAAGATTCGTGTTAATGGAGTAGCTAAACAATTCTAAATATATATATAAAATTTAGTTCATTACAACGGCTACTGCACACCTATAAAGTTACTAAAATAACAATATATGACATTACGACTATTAACAGCATTGCACGCAATTGTTAAATTGGTTAGAGAATTAACACCAGCATCTGCAAGCAACGTTTGGCACGCTTGGCAGGTTTCGGTTAGTATTCTGCACAGTACATGCTATGCATTTACGGAATCTTACTAAGTCGTACCATGAACTGAAGATTCGTGTTAATGGAGTAGCTAAACAATTCTAAATATATATATAAAATTTAGTTCATTTACAACGGCTACTGCACACCTATAAAGTTACTAAAATAACAATATATGACATTACGACTATTAACAGCATTGCACGCAATTGTTAAATTGGTTAGAGAATTAACACCAGCATCTGCAAGCAACGTTTGGCACGCTTGGGCAGGTTTCGGTTAGTATTCTGCACAGTACATGCTATGCATTTACGGAATCTTACTAAGTCCGTACCATGAACTGAAGATTCGTGTTAATGGAGTAGCTAAACAATTCTAAATATATATATAAAATTTAGTTCATTTACAACGGCTACTGCACACCTATAAAGTTACTAAAATAACAATATATGACATTACGACTATTAACAGCATTGCACGCAATTGTTAAATTGGTTAGAGAATTAACACCAGCATCTGCAAGCAACGTTTGGCACGCTTGGGCAGGTTTCGGTTAGTATTCTGCACAGTACATGCTATGCATTTACGGAATCTTACTAAGTCGCTACCATGAACTGAAGATTCGTGTTAATGGAGTAGCTAAACAATTCTAAATATATATATAAAATTTAGTTCATTTACAACGCGTACTGCACACTATAAAGTTACTAAAATAACAATATATGACATTACGACTATTAACAGCATTGCACGCAATTGTTAAATTGGTTAGAGAATTAACACCAGCATCTGCAAGCAACGTTTGGCACGCTTGGGCAGGTTTCGGTTAGTATTCTGCACAGTACATGCTATGCATTTACGGAATCTTACTAAGTCCGTACCATGAACTGAAGATTCGTGTTAATGGAGTAGCTAAACAATTCTAAATATATATATAAAATTTAGTTCATTTACAACGGCTACTGCACACCTATAAAGTTACTAAAATAACAATATATGACATTACGACTATTAACAGCATTGCACGCAATTGTTAAATTGGTTAGAGAATTAACACCAGCATCTGCAAGCAACGTTTGGCACGCTTGGCAGGTTTCGGTTAGTATTCTGCACAGTACATGCTATGCATTTACGGAATCTTACTAAGTCGCTACCATGAACTGAAGATTCGTGTTAATGGAGTAGCTAAACAATTCTAAATATATATATAAAATTTAGTTCATTTACAACGGCTACTGCACACCTATAAAGTTACTAAAATAACAATATATGACATTACGACTATTAACAGCATTGCACGCAATTGTTAAATTGGTTAGAGAATTAACACCAGCATCTGCAAGCAACGTTTGGCACGCTTGGGCAGGTTTCGGTTAGTATTCTGCACAGTACATGCTATGCATTTACGGAATCTTACTAAGTCCGTACCATGAACTGAAGATTCGTGTTATGGAGTAGCTAAACAATTCTAAATATATATATAAAATTTAGTTCATTTACAACGGCTACTGCACACCTATAAAGTTACTAAAATAACAATATATGACATTACGACTATTAACAGCATTGCACGCAATTGTTAAATTGGTTAGAGAATTAACACCAGCATCTGCAAGCAACGTTTGGCACGCTTGGGCAGGTTTCGGTTAGTATTCTGCACAGTACATGCTATGCATTTACGGAATCTTACTAAGTCCGTACCATGAACTGAAGATTCGTGTTAATGGAGTAGCTAAACAATTCTAAATATATATATAAAATTTAGTTCATTTACAACGGCTACTGCACACCTATAAAGTTACTAAAATAACAATATATGACATTACGACTATTAACAGCATTGCACGCAATTGTTAAATTGGTTAGAGAATTAACACCAGCATCTGCAAGCAACGTTTGGCACGCTTGGGCAGGTTTCGGTTAGTATTCTGCACAGTACATGCTATGCATTTACGGAATCTTACTAAGTCCGTACCATGAACTGAAGATTCGTGTTAATGGAGTAGCTAAACAATTCTAAATATATATATAAATTTAGTTCATTTACAACGCTACTGCACACCTATAAAGTTACTAAAATAACAATATATGACATTACGACTATTAACAGCATTGCACGCAATTGTTAAATTGGTTAGAGAATTAACACCAGCATCTGCAAGCAACGTTTGGCACGCTTGGGCAGGTTTCGGTTAGTATTCTGCACAGTACATGCTATGCATTTACGGAATCTTACTAAGTCCGTACCATGAACTGAAGATTCGTGTTAATGGAGTAGCTAAACAATTCTAATATATATATAAAATTTAGTTCATTTACAACGGCTACTGCACACCTATAAAGTTACTAAAATAACAATATATGACATTACGACTATTAACAGCATTGCACGCAATTGTTAAATTGGTTAGAGAATTAACACCAGCATCTGCAAGCAACGTTTGGCACGCTTGGGCAGGTTTCGGTTAGTATTCTGCACAGTACATGCTATGCATTTACGGAATCTTACTAAGTCCGTACCATGAACTGAAGATTCGTGTTAATGGAGTAGCTAAACAATTCTAAATATATATATAAAACTTAGTTGATTTACAACGGCTACTGCACACCGATAAAGTTACTGAAATGACGATATATCACCTGCCAACTACTTATAGCGTTGCATGCAATTGTTAAATTTGTTAATATAGAGAATTTGCAAGCATCTGCAAGCAATGTTTAGCACAATTAGGCAGGTTTAAGAAGTATTCTGCGCAGTACAAGCTATACATTTACGGTGACTTTCTAATTTCGTATGTGGAATTAAAGATTCGTGTTAATGGAGTAGCTAAACAATTTTTAATCTATACATAAAATTTAGTTCATTTACAACTGTTACTGCACACCGATAAAGTTACTAAAATCACAATATAAGACATGCCGACTATTAACAGCATTGCTCGCAATTGTTAAATTGGTTAGAGAATCAACACCAGCATCTGCAAGCAACGTTGGCACGCTTGGGCAGGTTTCGATTAGTATTCTGCACAGTACATGCTATGCATTTACGGAATCTTACTAAGTCCGTACCATGAACTGAAGATTCGTGTTAATGGAGTAGCTAAACAATTCTAAATATATATATAAAATTTAGTTCATTTACAACGGCTACTGCACACTATAAAGTTACTAAAATAACAATATATGACATTACGACTATTAACAGCATTGCACGCAATTGTTAAATTGGTTAGAGAATTAACACCAGGATCTGCAAGCAACGTTTGGCACGCTTGGGCAGGTTTCGATTAGTATTCTGCACAGTACATGCTATGCATTTACGGAATCTTACTAAGTCCGTACATGAACTGAAGATTCGTGTTAATGGAGTAGCTAAACAATTCTAAATATATATATAAAACTTAGTTGATTTACAACGGCTACTGCACACCGATAAAGTTACTGAAATGACGATATATCACCTGCCAACTACTTATAGCGTTGCATGCAATTGTTAAATTTGTTAATATAGAGAATTTGCAAGCATCTGCAAGCAATGTTTAGCACAATTAGGGAGGTTTTAAGAAGTATTCTGCGCAGTACAAGCTATACATTTACGGTGACTTTCTAATTTCGTATGTGGAATTAAAGATTCGTGTTAATGGAGTAGCTAAACAATTTTTAATCTATACATAAAATTTAGTTCATTTACAACTGTTACTGCACACCGATAAAGTTACTAAAATCACAATATATGACATGCCGACTATTAACAGCATTGCTCGCAATTGTTAAATTGGTTAGAGAATCAACACCAGCATCTGCAAGCAACGTTTTGCACGCTTGGGCAGGTTTCGATTAGTATTCTGCACAGTACATGCTATGCATTTACGGAATCTTACTAAGTCCGTGCCATGAACTGAAGATTCGTGTTAATGGAGTAGCTAAACAATTCTAAATATATATATAAAACTTAGTTGATTTACAACGCGTACTGCACACCTATAAAGTTACTAAAATAACAATATATGACATTACGACTATTAACAGCATTGCACGCAATTGTTAAATTGGTTAGAGAATTAACACCAGCATCTGCAAGCAACGTTTGGCACGCTTGGGCAGGTTTCGATTAGTATTCTGCACAGTACATGCTATGCATTTACGGAATCTTACTAAGTCCGTACCATGAACTGAAGATTCGTGTTAATGGAGTAGCTAAACAATTCTAAATATATATATAAATTTAGTTCATTTACAACGGCTACTGCACACCTATAAAGTTACTAAAATAACAATATATGACATTACGACTATTAACAGCATTGCACGCAATTGTTAAATTGGTTAGAGAATTAACACCAGCATCTGCAAGCAACGTTTTGCACGCTTGGGCAGGTTTCGATTAGTATTCTGCACAGTACATGCTATGCATTTACGCATTTACGGAATCTTACTAAGCCCGTGCCATGAACTGAAGATTCGTGTTAATGGAGTAGCTAAACAATTCTAAATATTTATATAAAACTTAGTTGATTTACAACGGCTAGTGCACACCTATAAAGTTACTAAAATAACAATATATGACATTACGACTATTAACAGCATTGCACGCAATTGTTAAATTGGTTAGAGAATTAACACCAGCATCTGCAAGCAACGTTTGGCACGCTTGGGCAGGTTTCGATTAGTATTCTGCACAGTACATGCTATGCATTTACGGAATCTTACTAAGTCCGTACCATGAACTGAAGATTCGTGTTAATGGAGTAGCTAAACAATTCTAAATATATATATAAAACTTAGTTGATTTACAACGGCTACTGCACACCGATAAAGTTACTGAAATGACGATATATCACCTGCCAACTACTTATAGCGTTGCATGCAATTGTTAAATTTGTTAATATAGAGAATTTGCAAGCATCTGCAAGCAATGTTTAGCACAATTAGGCAGGTTTTAAGAAGTATTCTGCGCAGTACAAGCTATACATTTACGGTGACTTTCTAATTTCGTATGTGGAATTAAAGATTCGTGTTAATGGAGTAGCTAAACAATTTTTAATCTATACATAATATTTAGTTCATTTACAACTGTTACTGCACACCGATAAAGTTACTAAAATCACAATATATGACATGCCGACTATTAACAGCATTGCTCGCAATTGTTAAATTGGTTAGAGAATCAACACCAGCATCTGCAAGCAACGTTTGGCACGCTTGGGCAGGTTTCTATTAGTGATCTGCACAGTACATGCTTTGCTTTTACGGAATCTTACTAAGTCCGTACCATGAACTGAAGATTCGTGTTAATGGAGTAGCTAAACAATTTTTAATCTATACATATAATTTAGTTCATTTACAACTGTTACTGCACACCGATAAAGTTACTAAAATCACAATATAAGACATGCCGACTATTAACAGCATTGCTCGCAATTGTTAAATTGGTTAGAGAATCAACACCAGCATCTGCAAGCAACGTTTGGCACGCTTGGGCAGGTTTCGATTAGTATTCTGCACAGTACATGCTATGCATTTACGGAATCTTACTAAGTCCGTACCATGAACTGAAGATTCGTGTTAATGGAGTAGCTAAACAATTCTAAATATATATATAAAACTTAGTTGATTTACAACGGCTACTTCACACCGATAAAGTTACTGAAATGACGATATATCACCTGCCAACTACTTATAGCGTTGCATGCAATTGTTAAATTTGTTAATATAGAGAATTTGCAAGCATCTGCAAGCAATGTTTAGCACAATTAGGGAGGTTTTAAGAAGTATTCTGCGCAGTACAAGCTATACATTTACGGTGACATTCTAATTTCGTATGTGGAATTAAAGATTCGTGTTAATGGAGTAGCTAAACAATTTTTAATCTATACATAAAATTTAGTTCATTTACAACTGTTACTGCACACCGACAAAGTTACTAAAATCACAATATATGACATGCCGACTATTAACAGCATTGCTCGCAATTGTTAAATTGGTTAGAGAATCAACACCAGCATCTGCAAGCAACGTTTGGCACGCTTGGGCAGGTTTCAATTAGTATTCTGCACAGTACATGCTATGCATTTACGGAATCTTACTAAGTCCGTACCATGAACTGAAGATTCGTGTTAATGGAGTAGCTAAACAATTCTAAATAATATATATAAAATTTAGTTCATTTACAACGGCTACTGCACACCTATAAAGTTACTAAAATAACAATATATGACATTACGACTATTAACAGCATTGCACGCAATTGTTAAATTGGTTAGAGAATTAACACCAGCATCTGCAAGCAACGTTTGGCACGCTTGGGCAGGTTTCGGTTAGTATTCTGCACAGTACATGCTATGCATTTACGGAATCTTACTAAGTCCGTACCATGAACTGAAGATTCGTGTTAATGGAGTAGCTAAACAATTCTAAATATATATATAAAATTTAGTTCATTTACAACGGCTACTGCACACCTATAAAGTTACTAAAATAACAATATATGACATTACGACTATTAACAGCATTGCACGCAATTGTTAAATTGGTTAGAGAATTAACACCAGCATCTGCAAGCAACGTTTTGCACGCTTGGGCAGGTTTCGATTAGTATTCTGCACAGTACATGCTATGCATTTACGGAATCTTACTAAGCCCGTGCCATGAACTGAAGATTCGTGTTAATGGAGTAGCTAAACAATTCTAAATATTTATATAAAACTTAGTTGATTTACAACGGCTAGTGCACACCTATAAAGTTACTAAAATAACAATATATGACATTACGACTATTAACAGCATTGCACGCAATTGTTAAATTGGTTAGAGAATTAACACCAGCATCTGCAAGCAACGTTTGGCACGCTTGGGCAGGTTTCGATTAGTATTCTGCACAGTACATGCTATGCATTTACGGAATCTTACTAAGTCCGTACCATGAACTGAAGATTCGTGTTAATGGAGTAGCTAAACAATTCTAAATATATATATAAAACTTAGTTGATTTACAACGGCTACTGCACACCGATAAAGTTACTGAAATGACGATATATCACCTGCCAACTACTTATAGCGTTGCATGCAATTGTTAAATTTGTTAATATAGAGAATTTGCAAGCATCTGCAAGCAATGTTTAGCACAATTAGGCAGGTTTTAAGAAGTATTCTGCGCAGTACAAGCTATACATTTACGGTGACTTTCTAATTTCGTATGTGGAATTAAAGATTCGTGTTAATGGAGTAGCTAAACAATTTTTAATCTATACATAATATTTAGTTCATTTACAACTGTTACTGCACACCGATAAAGTTACTAAAATCACAATATATGACATGCCGACTATTAACAGCATTGCTCGCAATTGTTAAATTGGTTAGAGAATCAACACCAGCATCTGCAAGCAACGTTTGGCACGCTTGGGCAGGTTTCTATTAGTGATCTGCACAGTACATGCTTTGCTTTTACGGAATCTTACTAAGTCCGTACCATGAACTGAAGATTCGTGTTAATGGAGTAGCTAAACAATTTTTAATCTATACATATAATTTAGTTCATTTACAACTGTTACTGCACACCGATAAAGTTACTAAAATCACAATATATGACATGCCGACTATTAACAGCATTGCTCGCAATTGTTAAATTGGTTAGAGAATCAACACCAGCATCTGCAAGCAACGTTTGGCACGCTTGGGCAGGTTTCGATTAGTATTCTGCACAGTACATGCTATGCATTTACGGAATCTTACTAAGTCCGTACCATGAACTGAAGATTCGTGTTAATGGAGTAGCTAAACAATTCTAAATATATATATAAAATTTAGTTCATTTACAACGGCTACTGCACACCTATAAAGTTACTAAAATAACAATATATGACATTACGACTATTAACAGCATTGCACGCAATTGTTAAATTGGTTAGAGAATTAACACCAGCATCTGCAAGCAACGTTTGGCACGCTTGGGCAGGTTTCGATTAGTATTCTGCACAGTACATGCTATGCATTTACGGAATCTTACTACGTCCGTACCATGAACTGAAGATTCGTGTTAATGGAGTAGCTAAACAATTCTAAATATATATATAAAACTTAGTTGATTTACAACGACTACTGCACACCGATAAAGTTACTGAAATGACGATATATCACCTGCCAACTACTTATAGCGTTGCATGCAATTGTTAAATTTGTTAATATAGAGAATTTGCAAGCATCTGCAAGCAATGTTTAGCACAATTAGGCAGGTTTTAAGAAGTATTCTGCGCAGTACAAGCTATACATTTACGGTGACTTTCTAATTTCGTATGTGGAATTAAAGATTCGTGTTAATGGAGTAGCTAAACAATTTTTAATCTATACATAATATTTAGTTCATTTACAACTGTTACTGCACACCGATAAAGTTACTAAAATCACAATATATGACATGCCGACTATTAACAGCATTGCTCGCAATTGTTAAATTGGTTAGAGAATCAACACCAGCATCTGCAAGCAACGTTTGGCACGCTTGGGCAGGTTTCTATTAGTGATCTGCACAGTACATGCTTTGCTTTTACGGAATCTTACTAAGTCCGTACCATGAACTGAAGATTCGTGTTAATGGAGTAGCTAAACAATTTTTAATCTATACATATAATTTAGTTCATTTACAACTGTTACTGCACACCGATAAAGTTACTAAAATCACAATATATGACATGCCGACTATTAACAGCATTGCTCGCAATTGTTAAATTGGTTAGAGAATCAACACCAGCATCTGCAAGCAACGTTTGGCACGCTTGGGCAGGTTTCGATTAGTATTCTGCACAGTACATGCTATGCATTTACGGAATCTTACTAAGTCCGTACCATGAACTGAAGATTCGTGTTAATGGAGTAGCTAAACAATTCTAAATATATATATAAAATTTAGTTCATTTACAACGGCTACTGCACACCTATAAAGTTACTAAAATAACAATATATGACATTACGACTATTAACAGCATTGCACGCAATTGTTAAATTGGTTAGAGAATTAACACCAGCATCTGCAAGCAACGTTTGGCACGCTTGGGCAGGTTTCGGTTAGTATTCTGCACAGTACATGCTATGCATTTACGGAATCTTACTAAGTCCGTACCATGAACTGAAGATTCGTGTTAATGGAGTAGCTAAACAATTCTAAATATATATATAAAATTTAGTTCATTTACAACGGCTACTGCACACCTATAAAGTTACTAAAATAACAATATATGACATTACGACTATTAACAGCATTGCACGCAATTGTTAAATTGGTTAGAGAATTAACACCAGCATCTGCAAGCAACGTTTGGCACGCTTGGGCAGGTTTCGGTTAGTATTCTGCACAGTACATGCTATGCATTTACGGAATCTTACTAAGTCCGTACCATGAACTGAAGATTCGTGTTAATGGAGTAGCTAAACAATTCTAAATATATATATAAAACTTAGTTGATTTACAACGGCTACTGCACACCGATAAAGTTACTGAAATGACGATATATCACCTGCCAACTACTTATAGCGTTGCATGCAATTGTTAAATTTGTTAATATAGAGAATTTGCAAGCATCTGCAAGCAATGTTTAGCACAATTAGGCAGGTTTTAAGAAGTATTCTGCGCAGTACAAGCTATACATTTACGGTGACTTTCTAATTTCGTATGTGGAATTAAAGATTCGTGTTAATGGAGTAGCTAAACAATTTTTAATCTATACATAAAATTTAGTTCATTTACAACTGTTACTGCACACCGATAAAGTTACTAAAATCACAATATAAGACATGCCGACTATTAACAGCATTGCTCGCAATTGTTAAATTGGTTAGAGAATCAACACCAGCATCTGCAAGCAACGTTTGGCACGCTTGGGCAGGTTTCGATTAGTATTCTGCACAGTACATGCTATGCATTTACGGAATCTTACTAAGTCCGTACCATGAACTGAAGATTCGTGTTAATGGAGTAGCTAAACAATTCTAAATATATATATAAAATTTAGTTCATTTACAACGGCTACTGCACACCTATAAAGTTACTAAAATAACAATATATGACATTACGACTATTAACAGCATTGCACGCAATTGTTAAATTGGTTAGAGAATTAACACCAGCATCTGCAAGCAACGTTTGGCACGCTTGGGCAGGTTTCGATTAGTATTCTGCACAGTACATGCTATGCATTTACGGAATCTTACTAAGTCCGTACCATGAACTGAAGATTCGTGTTAATGGAGTAGCTAAACAATTCTAAATATATATATAAAACTTAGTTGATTTACAACGGCTACTGCACACCGATAAAGTTACTGAAATGACGATATATCACCTGCCAACTACTTATAGCGTTGCATGCAATTGTTAAATTTGTTAATATAGAGAATTTGCAAGCATCTGCAAGCAATGTTTAGCACAATTAGGGAGGTTTTAAGAAGTATTCTGCGCAGTACAAGCTATACATTTACGGTGACTTTCTAATTTCGTATGTGGAATTAAAGATTCGTGTTAATGGAGTAGCTAAACAATTTTTAATCTATACATAAAATTTAGTTCATTTACAACTGTTACTGCACACCGATAAAGTTACTAAAATCACAATATATGACATGCCGACTATTAACAGCATTGCTCGCAATTGTTAAATTGGTTAGAGAATCAACACCAGCATCTGCAAGCAACGTTTTGCACGCTTGGGCAGGTTTCGATTAGTATTCTGCACAGTACATGCTATGCATTTACGGAATCTTACTAAGTCCGTGCCATGAACTGAAGATTCGTGTTAATGGAGTAGCTAAACAATTCTAAATATATATATAAAACTTAGTTGATTTACAACGGCTACTGCACACCTATAAAGTTACTAAAATAACAATATATGACATTACGACTATTAACAGCATTGCACGCAATTGTTAAATTGGTTAGAGAATTAACACCAGCATCTGCAAGCAACGTTTGGCACGCTTGGGCAGGTTTCGATTAGTATTCTGCACAGTACATGCTATGCATTTACGGAATCTTACTAAGTCCGTACCATGAACTGAAGATTCGTGTTAATGGAGTAGCTAAACAATTCTAAATATATATATAAAATTTAGTTCATTTACAACGGCTACTGCACACCTATAAAGTTACTAAAATAACAATATATGACATTACGACTATTAACAGCATTGCACGCAATTGTTAAATTGGTTAGAGAATTAACACCAGCATCTGCAAGCAACGTTTTGCACGCTTGGGCAGGTTTCGATTAGTATTCTGCACAGTACATGCTATGCATTTACGGAATCTTACTAAGCCCGTGCCATGAACTGAAGATTCGTGTTAATGGAGTAGCTAAACAATTCTAAATATTTATATAAAACTTAGTTGATTTACAACGGCTAGTGCACACCTATAAAGTTACTAAAATAACAATATATGACATTACGACTATTAACAGCATTGCACGCAATTGTTAAATTGGTTAGAGAATTAACACCAGCATCTGCAAGCAACGTTTGGCACGCTTGGGCAGGTTTCGATTAGTATTCTGCACAGTACATGCTATGCATTTACGGAATCTTACTAAGTCCGTACCATGAACTGAAGATTCGTGTTAATGGAGTAGCTAAACAATTCTAAATATATATATAAAACTTAGTTGATTTACAACGGCTACTGCACACCGATAAAGTTACTGAAATGACGATATATCACCTGCCAACTACTTATAGCGTTGCATGCAATTGTTAAATTTGTTAATATAGAGAATTTGCAAGCATCTGCAAGCAATGTTTAGCACAATTAGGCAGGTTTTAAGAAGTATTCTGCGCAGTACAAGCTATACATTTACGGTGACTTTCTAATTTCGTATGTGGAATTAAAGATTCGTGTTAATGGAGTAGCTAAACAATTTTTAATCTATACATAATATTTAGTTCATTTACAACTGTTACTGCACACCGATAAAGTTACTAAAATCACAATATATGACATGCCGACTATTAACAGCATTGCTCGCAATTGTTAAATTGGTTAGAGAATCAACACCAGCATCTGCAAGCAACGTTTGGCACGCTTGGGCAGGTTTCTATTAGTGATCTGCACAGTACATGCTTTGCTTTTACGGAATCTTACTAAGTCCGTACCATGAACTGAAGATTCGTGTTAATGGAGTAGCTAAACAATTTTTAATCTATACATATAATTTAGTTCATTTACAACTGTTACTGCACACCGATAAAGTTACTAAAATCACAATATAAGACATGCCGACTATTAACAGCATTGCTCGCAATTGTTAAATTGGTTAGAGAATCAACACCAGCATCTGCAAGCAACGTTTGGCACGCTTGGGCAGGTTTCGATTAGTATTCTGCACAGTACATGCTATGCATTTACGGAATCTTACTAAGTCCGTACCATGAACTGAAGATTCGTGTTAATGGAGTAGCTAAACAATTCTAAATATATATATAAAACTTAGTTGATTTACAACGGCTACTTCACACCGATAAAGTTACTGAAATGACGATATATCACCTGCCAACTACTTATAGCGTTGCATGCAATTGTTAAATTTGTTAATATAGAGAATTTGCAAGCATCTGCAAGCAATGTTTAGCACAATTAGGGAGGTTTTAAGAAGTATTCTGCGCAGTACAAGCTATACATTTACGGTGACATTCTAATTTCGTATGTGGAATTAAAGATTCGTGTTAATGGAGTAGCTAAACAATTTTTAATCTATACATAAAATTTAGTTCATTTACAACTGTTACTGCACACCGACAAAGTTACTAAAATCACAATATATGACATGCCGAATATTAACAGCATTGCTCGCAATTGTTAAATTGGTTAGAGAATCAACACCAGCATCTGCAAGCAACGTTTGGCACGCTTGGGCAGGTTTCAATTAGTATTCTGCACAGTACATGCTATGCATTTACGGAATCTTACTAAGTCCGTACCATGAACTGAAGATTCGTGTTAATGGAGTAGCTAAACAATTCTAAATATATATATATAAAATTTAGTTCATTTACAACGGCTACTGCACACCTATAAAGTTACTAAAATAACAATATATGACATTACGACTATTAACAGCATTGCACGCAATTGTTAAATTGGTTAGAGAATTAACACCAGCATCTGCAAGCAACGTTTGGCACGCTTGGGCAGGTTTCGGTTAGTATTCTGCACAGTACATGCTATGCATTTACGGAATCTTACTAAGTCCGTACCATGAACTGAAGATTCGTGTTAATGGAGTAGCTAAACAATTCTAAATATATATATAAAATTTAGTTCATTTACAACGGCTACTGCACACCTATAAAGTTACTAAAATAACAATATATGACATTACGACTATTAACAGCATTGCACGCAATTGTTAAATTGGTTAGAGAATTAACACCAGCATCTGCAAGCAACGTTTTGCACGCTTGGGCAGGTTTCGATTAGTATTCTGCACAGTACATGCTATGCATTTACGGAATCTTACTAAGCCCGTGCCATGAACTGAAGATTCGTGTTAATGGAGTAGCTAAACAATTCTAAATATTTATATAAAACTTAGTTGATTTACAACGGCTAGTGCACACCTATAAAGTTACTAAAATAACAATATATGACATTACGACTATTAACAGCATTGCACGCAATTGTTAAATTGGTTAGAGAATTAACACCAGCATCTGCAAGCAACGTTTGGCACGCTTGGGCAGGTTTCGATTAGTATTCTGCACAGTACATGCTATGCATTTACGGAATCTTACTAAGTCCGTACCATGAACTGAAGATTCGTGTTAATGGAGTAGCTAAACAATTCTAAATATATATATAAAATTTAGTTCATTTACAACGGCTACTGCACACCGATAAAGTTACTGAAATGACGATATATCACCTGCCAACTACTTATAGCGTTGCATGCAATTGTTAAATTTGTTAATATAGAGAATTTGCAAGCATCTGCAAGCAATGTTTAGCACAATTAGGCAGGTTTTAAGAAGTATTCTGCGCAGTACAAGCTATACATTTACGGTGACTTTCTAATTTCGTATGTGGAATTAAAGATTCGTGTTAATGGAGTAGCTAAACAATTTTTAATCTATACATAATATTTAGTTCATTTACAACTGTTACTGCACACCGATAAAGTTACTAAAATCACAATATATGACATGCCGACTATTAACAGCATTGCTCGCAATTGTTAAATTGGTTAGAGAATCAACACCAGCATCTGCAAGCAACGTTTGGCACGCTTGGGCAGGTTTCTATTAGTGATCTGCACAGTACATGCTTTGCTTTTACGGAATCTTACTAAGTCCGTACCATGAACTGAAGATTCGTGTTAATGGAGTAGCTAAACAATTTTTAATCTATACATATAATTTAGTTCATTTACAACTGTTACTGCACACCGATAAAGTTACTAAAATCACAATATATGACATGCCGACTATTAACAGCATTGCTCGCAATTGTTAAATTGGTTAGAGAATCAACACCAGCATCTGCAAGCAACGTTTGGCACGCTTGGGCAGGTTTCGATTAGTATTCTGCACAGTACATGCTATGCATTTACGGAATCTTACTAAGTCCGTACCATGAACTGAAGATTCGTGTTAATGGAGTAGCTAAACAATTCTAAATATATATATAAAATTTAGTTCATTTACAACGGCTACTGCACACCTATAAAGTTACTAAAATAACAATATATGACATTACGACTATTAACAGCATTGCACGCAATTGTTAAATTGGTTAGAGAATTAACACCAGCATCTGCAAGCAACGTTTGGCACGCTTGGGCAGGTTTCTATTAGTGATCTGCACAGTACATGCTTTGCTTTTACGGAATCTTACTAAGTCCGTACCATGAACTGAAGATTCGTGTTAATGGAGTAGCTAAACAATTCTAAATATATATATAAAATTTAGTTCATTTACAACGGCTACTGCACACCTATAAAGTTACTAAAATAACAATATATGACATTACGACTATTAACAGCATTGCACGCAATTGTTAAATTGGTTAGAGAATTAACACCAGCATCTGCAAGCAACGTTTGGCACGCTTGGGCAGGTTTCGATTAGTATTCTGCACAGTACATGCTATGCATTTACGGAATCTTACTACGTCCGTACCATGAACTGAAGATTCGTGTTAATGGAGTAGCTAAACAATTCTAAATATATATATAAAACTTAGTTGATTTACAACGACTACTGCACACCGATAAAGTTACTGAAATGACGATATATCACCTGCCAACTACTTATAGCGTTGCATGCAATTGTTAAATTTGTTAATATAGAGAATTTGCAAGCATCTGCAAGCAATGTTTAGCACAATTAGGCAGGTTTTAAGAAGTATTCTGCGCAGTACAAGCTATACATTTACGGTGACTTTCTAATTTCGTATGTGGAATTAAAGATTCGTGTTAATGGAGTAGCTAAACAATTTTTAATCTATACATAATATTTAGTTCATTTACAACTGTTACTGCACACCGATAAAGTTACTAAAATCACAATATATGACATGCCGACTATTAACAGCATTGCTCGCAATTGTTAAATTGGTTAGAGAATCAACACCAGCATCTGCAAGCAACGTTTGGCACGCTTGGGCAGGTTTCTATTAGTGATCTGCACAGTACATGCTTTGCTTTTACGGAATCTTACTAAGTCCGTACCATGAACTGAAGATTCGTGTTAATGGAGTAGCTAAACAATTTTTAATCTATACATATAATTTAGTTCATTTACAACTGTTACTGCACACCGATAAAGTTACTAAAATCACAATATATGACATGCCGACTATTAACAGCATTGCTCGCAATTGTTAAATTGGTTAGAGAATCAACACCAGCATCTGCAAGCAACGTTTGGCACGCTTGGGCAGGTTTCGATTAGTATTCTGCACAGTACATGCTATGCATTTACGGAATCTTACTACGTCCGTACCATGAACTGAAGATTCGTGTTAATGGAGTAGCTAAACAATTCTAAATATATATATAAAACTTAGTTGATTCACAACGGCTACTGCACACCGATAAAGTTACTGAAATGACGATATATCACCTGCCAACTACTTATAGCGTTGCATGCAATTGTTAAATTTGTTAATATAGAGAATTTGCAAGCATCTGCAAGCAATGTTTAGCACAATTAGGCAGGTTTTAAGAAGTATTCTGCGCAGTACAAGCTATACATTTACGGTGACATTCTAATTTCGTATGTGGAATTAAAGATTCGTGTTAATGGAGTAGCTAAACAATTTTTAATCTATACATATAATTTAGTTCATTTACAACTGTTACTGCACACCGATAAAGTTACTAAAATCACAATATATGACATGCCGACTATTAACAGCATTGCTCGCAATTGTTAAATTGGTTAGAGAATCAACACCAGCATCTGCAAGCAACGTTTGGCACGCTTGGGCAGGTTTCGATTAGTATTCTGCACAGTACATGCTATGCATTTACGGAATCTTGCTAAGTCCGTACCATGAACTGAAGATTCGTGTTAATGGAGTAGCTAAACAATTCTAAATATATATATAAAATTTAGTTCATTTACAACGGCTACTGCACACCTATAAAGTTACTAAAATAACAATATATGACATTACGACTATTAACAGCATTGCACGCAATTGTTAAATTGGTTAGAGAATTAACACCAGCATCTGCAAGCAACGTTTGGCACGCTTGGGCAGGTTTCGATTAGTATTCTGCACAGTACATGCTATGCATTTACGGAATCTTACTAAGTCCGTACCATGAACTGAAGATTCGTGTTAATGGAGTAGCTAAACAATTCTAAATATATATATAAAACTTAGTTGATTTACAACGGCTACTGCACACCGATAAAGTTACTGAAATGACGATATATCACCTGCCAACTACTTATAGCGTTGCATGCAATTGTTAAATTTGTTAATATAGAGAATTTGCAAGCATCTGCAAGCAATGTTTAGCACAATTAGGCAGGTTTTAAGAAGTATTCTGCGCAGTACAAGCTATACATTTACGGTGACATTCTAATTTCGTATGTGGAATTAAAGATTCGTGTTAATGGAGTAGCTAAACAATTTTTAATCTATACATAAAATTTAGTTCATTTACAACTGTTACTGTACACCGATAAAGTTACTAAAATCACAATATATGACATGCCGACTATTAACAGCATTGCTCGCAATTGTTAAATTGGTTAGAGAATCAACACCAGCATCTGCAAGCAACGTTTGGCACGCTTGGGCAGGTTTCGATTAGTATTCTGCACAGTACATGCTATGCATTTACGGAATCTTACTAAGTCCGTACCATGAACTGAAGATTCGTGTTAATGGAGTAGCTAAACAATTCTAAATATATATATAAAATTTAGTTCATTTACAACGGCTACTGCACACCTATAAAGTTACTAAAATAACAATATATGACATTACGACTATTAACAGCATTGCACGCAATTGTTAAATTGGTTAGAGAATTAACACCAGCATCTGCAAGCAACGTTTGGCACGCTTGGGCAGGTTTCGGTTAGTATTCTGCACAGTACATGCTATGCATTTACGGAATCTTACTAAGTCCGTACCATGAACTGAAGATTCGTGTTAATGGAGTAGCTAAACAATTCTAAATATATATATAAAACTTAGTTGATTTACAACGGCTACTGCACACCGATAAAGTTACTGAAATGACGATATATCACCTGCCAACTACTTATAGCGTTGCATGCAATTGTTAAATTTGTTAATATAGAGAATTTGCAAGCATCTGCAAGCAATGTTTAGCACAATTAGGCAGGTTTTAAGAAGTATTCTGCGCAGTACAAGCTATACATTTACGGTGACTTTCTAATTTCGTATGTGGAATTAAAGATTCGTGTTAATGGAGTAGCTAAACAATTTTTAATCTATACATAAAATTTAGTTCATTTACAACTGTTACTGCACACCGATAAAGTTACTAAAATCACAATATATGACATGCCGACTATTAACAGCATTGCTCGCAATTGTTAAATTGGTTAGAGAATCAACACCAGCATCTGCAAGCAACGTTTGGCACGCTTGGGCAGGTTTCGATTAGTATTCTGCACAGTACATGCTATGCATTTACGGAATCTTACTAAGTCCGTACCATGAACTGAAGATTCGTGTTAATGGAGTAGCTAAACAATTCTAAATATATATATAAAACTTAGTTGATTTACAACGGCTACTGCACACCGATAAAGTTACTGAAATGACGATATATCACCTGCCAACTACTTATAGCGTTGCATGCAATTGTTAAATTTGTTAATATAGAGAATTTGCAAGCATCTGCAAGCAATGTTTAGCACAATTAGGCAGGTTTTAAGAAGTATTCTGCGCAGTACAAGCTATACATTTACGGTGACTTTCTAATTTCGTATGTGGAATTAAAGATTCGTGTTAATGGAGTAGCTAAACAATTTTTAATCTATACATAATATTTAGTTCATTTACAACTGTTACTGCACACCGATAAAGTTACTAAAATCACAATATATGACATGCCGACTATTAACAGCATTGCTCGCAATTGTTAAATTGGTTAGAGAATCAACACCAGCATCTGCAAGCAACGTTTGGCACGCTTGGGCAGGTTTCTATTAGTGATCTGCACAGTACATGCTTTGCTTTTACGGAATCTTACTAAGTCCGTACCATGAACTAAAGATTCGTGTTAATGGAGTAGCTAAACAATTCTAAATATATATATAAAATTTAGTTCATTTACAACGGCTACTGCACACCTATAAAGTTA
>CALNHX010008340.1:27322-61863 GCA_940337035.1 Agriotes lineatus | reverse complement strand
TCACCCCTACGCGAGAATCTCCGCATTAATTAATTCGACTAAAAGTCATTTATTTTGCCCAAGGTAAATCTGTTAACTCGCTTAAAACTTTCACAGCGAAAAAGGCTGAAGCAAACTTCACAAACCAACATAATACTGATCTGAACGGGGCAATCTCGCGTCCAGGTCGCAAAACCTTAAACATGTCTCGTCTTGCCTCAGATGCTCTGGTAACTCACTTTGAAGACTGGCGCTCGGTCTGATTTCGACCCCCGAGAAAAAAACTAGGGAATATCAGATAATTGCATCGCCATTAGTTCTTTTGATATCTCTTAGTGGTCAACACTACGGGATTGATGCAGCCCTATCACGGATTTCTGTAAGCCTAACGAAACTACCAACGCCTCGCTCCCAGGCCTGAAAGCTGACTCAACACTTCCACACGTGTGCATTGATTGCCTTAATTAAAATTTATGAGACGTGAATGTCCTTTTTAATAGTTTTTTCGCATCTTAACGACGCCGGGAACTTAAAATTATCGCACTAATATATATTGACAGAAAGGTTGTACAAAAATGAAAGCGAACTTTTAGTAGAACATAATGTAATTTGTCATTTGTGTAATATCGTAAATGTAATTGAAAACAAGACATGTTTTCCTTTTTTTACTATCTTTCACTACATAGGTAGGCAATCATCATGGCGATTTGTATTTGTGATAGTATTGCTCTAAACAGATAATTAATGATATATTTTAACCATGTGCTGATATTGAGTAGCAACAACATTCGCTGTATTCCCCAAAAACGTTTACACTGAATCCTTGCTAATATCTTTCTCATCACGTAGTGGGTCTAAGATACTACAGTTTTCTTTCGTTGACCTTTATAATTAATTTCTTCTTTGTTTGCTCTTCTAATTTCTCTCCCATGAAAAATATTCTGTATTTATGTTACCTTCGCTGATAGTGCAAGTTTTTATGCCATATAAAATGAGAGAAAAATGTAAATATTCATTATTTTTATTTTGAACTTTAGTAACATGTTTTTTTATCTCTTTATTTAACTATTATAGTGAGAAGTTGATACTTCCATCTGACATTGAGCAATTGAAATATAAACCTTGTAAATGTATTCTATATAGTAAGGCACTTTACGAACAAATAATACTTTAAACTTGTGAATGAGTTGTACTGATAAAATATAATTTCTAGAAAACAGATTAAAAGTGATAGTGAACTTGATCGATACTGGCACAGATCACCTTCAAGCAAATATTTTAATTCCGGACAAAAAACGTCATCCTTTGCAGTTTACGAGTATACCTATACATACGAGTATACATATATATTGAAAAAAAAGTTCTTAAACCATAATATATTTAAGTTAATGTCGTAAATAAAAATTGAAGTGGTATTTGAAACATATGATTCCCCATGTCCTATCTAACAACTGTTAACCGATGATATTCCAATAGGTTCCTCTTGCATATCTTGGAAGGTCTTTGCACTTGATAAGAAAATTACACTTAATCTTCCACCCACTCTGTTTCGTAGTACTCCTGATAATAATCAATAAAATCTGCAGCACTCTTCGTCGTAAAGCGACCACTGTAAACGTGGCGTTTAAAATATAATAATCTATTGTTTGTTACTTATAATTTATCAGAATTAAAAGACGATAAAATCAACATAGCACGCTCAGATAGCAATTTCAGCACACCTTTATTTAAAATGTAAGAGAAAAAAAATTCCATCGATTGAAGTGACTCAAAAATGGTACATACTGATAAAATCTTATTTATAGATTAACTATTCAGTGAAAACGATTACGGCATCCTTTTCGAGCATCGGATTATAATTAACAGGAACCGAAGTTGAACTATATCTTTGTGAGGTTAGTTGCCATAGCGTATTTTAATATTGGTGATTGTAATTGCTTTATAAATACTTTTTTTTGGTTGACATTATATATTTATTTTTTTAACTTTTTTTAGTGTCGGTCAAATGTCAATAAATAGTTATTTTTATGTAGCAACTGCATAACAGCCACAAGATGGATACAATGGCTACAATAACATTAAAAACAGTAAACAAATTAATGATCATTTTAAACAATCTACGAATTAATGTCTCACAAGGCCTCGCTAAACTATTATAGTCAACTTCATCATTTTTATATAGAAATAATATCTATTGCAAAAAAAAAGAAAGATGGATGAAGATGCAAAGATTAAAGCAATATTATGTATTGGTATTATTACTGTAAGTATTTAGAAAATAAGAGGCGATTGATCTTGCAATTGCTACAATAGATTCAGCAAACATGTCAATACCCTCCTGTCCCACAAAGTTATAAGTTCTGACGAGCCTAACTGAGGGAGAGCTTATCGAAAAATTTGTGGTACACTGATCATGCCAGAAGAATAAAGAATTCCGCACAGAATATAATGGAATTTTAATAAAAAATCGTGATATAATTGAGGTATCATTGTAAAAGCCATTAATGAATTTGAACAGTTCTTTAATATCTAGTAGTGTCCTCCTATGTTCCAGTGATAGCATATTAAAATATAACAATTTTCCTGTGTAACTAAGTTTCAAGTTTAATTTAAAAGAGACTACTTTTATAAAACGTTTTTGAACCATTTAAATTCTATTTATGTGAGTATGATAAAAAGGATTCCATATGAAGCTACAATATTCCAGGTGTGAGCGGACATGCGCGTAGTACAATATTTTTAATGTATCAGGATTGCGGAAATTCTTTGTTATTCGAAATATAAATCCCAACATCTTATTAGCTTTACAAACAATTTGTTCAATATGCTTATTAAAAGTAAAGTGTTTGGTGAAAATAACGCCCAAATCACGTATAAAATCAACATCGCTGAGAACTGTATTGTCTATTCTGTAATCAAAATTAATTGTTCTTTTGATTCGACTAAATGATATTTTATGACATTTCTGCACGTTTAAAAACATGTTATTTTTGTTACACCAATCACTGAGATAATTCAGATCTTGCTGTAAAACATTACAATATTGAGAGGATTTAATTTCTCTGAATAATTTTAAATCATCAGCATATAACAGAAAAGACGATTTGAAGTTAAAAGACGGGTCGTCTATAAAAGCTTTGAATAAAGTTGGTCCAAGGTGCGAGCCCTGTGGCACGCCAGAACTGATTTCAATGGTATCCGACTTAAAACCCTTTGTAACAACACATTGTTTTCTACCAACCAGATACGACCGAAACCAGTGAAGCAACGTACCTGACACTCCAAAGCCTGAGAGTTTTTGTGTAAGTGTAGAATGATTAACTTTATCAAAGGCTTTGGAGAAATCAGTATACACAGCATCAACCTGGGATCCTTTGTTCATGGCTCCGCATATGAATTCTGAGTAATTAAACAAGTAGTAGAAACTGATTTACGTGGCAAAAATCCATGCTGGTTTGGCGAGATAAAGTTTTGGATGTGATTAAGTAATATTTTATTTATGAGTGATTCTAAGATTTTTCCGAAAATTGACAATTTGGATATTGGACGATAATTACAGACGTTAGCTTTATCGCCCGATTTAAAAATTGGGGTAACGTAAGCCAATTTCCAGTAATCTGGAAAAACTCCTTCGCGGAGTGATTTATTAAAGAGCAAACTTAATGGCTACGAAAGAGAATGAGCACACATTTTGACAAAAAATGGGTCTATACCGTCAGGCCCTCTCGACTTATTTATTTTGATATTTGCTAACAGATTTTCTATGTCAGAAACTTCGCACGTAATTGTACTTAAGTTGTTATGAGTTGGGTAATCGTGGGCATTGTAACTGACTTGTACGCTGTTTTCGTAAACTAATTTAAAATAATCTCAAAAGACATTAGCGCACTTAGTGGGGTCATCTGCTTGCACATCGTTAAAATAAATCGATTTTGGCACAGACGTATCTGCTCTGTTCTCTTTTACGAAAGACCAAAACTGCTTCGGGTTTTGCTTAATATTTTCTTCGGAAGCTTGTATGTAATTTTTATGGCATTCAGACTAGTCTTTTTATTTTTTTGCGCAGCGAAGAGAATATCAAATAATCCGAGGCAGATTTGTATATTTTATATCTTTTTCTAATTTTATTTTTCCGTTTGATTAGGTTAATCAGTTTGGAAGAAAACCATATTGGATATGAAACATTTTGATTGCGTTTTACCGGCACGTAGTTTTTAATAAGGTCGTTTAATATTGATTATTTCCTTCATATCCATAATAATGCGTAATCACCATGGTTTTTGTCAGTTTAATAATGACTAAAATTCAAACGTCAAAATTTAACCGCGGTTAAATTTATGTCAAAATTTAATCGCTTGTGCATAATTTTAACATGATTATTAAAGGTGCTTCACCAACTGAATTTTATCTATTTATTCAGGAAATAATCACTCCGAACATCCCGCGTGCATGTAAACTAGCCTGAATAAATTTTGACGATTTTCTGTCAGAATGTTTTGCTCTGAAGAAATATATCTCGTAAATTTTCCGCTTCAAAATCCCTCGTGCTGCGCACTCGGGATTCTTGTTGAGCGGCAAATTTACTTGACAAATTTCTTAGCAAAACATTCTGACAGAAAACGTCAAAATTTAATCGGCTATTTTAATGCACTTGGGATATTACTGTTGATTATTTCCTTCATATTCATAATAATGCGTAATCTGAAACCATGGTTTCTGTCAGTTTAATAATGACTAAAATTCAAACGTCAAAATTTAACCGCGGTTAAATTTATGTCAAAATTTAATCGCTTGTGCATAATTTTAACATGATTATTAAAGGTGCTTCACCAACTGAATTTTATCTATTTATTCAGGAAATAATCACTCCGAACATCCCGCGTGCATGTAAACTAGCCTGAATAAATTTTGACGATTTTCTGTCAGAATGGTTTGCTCTGAAGAAATATATCTCGTAAATTTTCCGCTTCAAAATCCCTCGTGCTGCGCATTCGGGATTCTTGTTGAGCGGCAAATTCACTTGCCAAATTTCTTAGCAAAACATTCTGACAGAAAACGTCAAAATTTAATCAGCTATTTTAATGCACTTGGGATATTACTGTTGAGTAAAATTTGTCAGTTGCTAAGTTTATATTTAAATGATTCAGGCTACACGACCAGTTTACAACTGTCAGCTGTTCATTAATGACTGTATGATTTGCTTTACGTTACTGATATTTGAGTATTGATCTTTCATCTGACATGAGAGCAGTGTTATTCAGTGAGAATTCAATGAGGAGAGGAGGATGTTGGATGTCGATTGCGGATAATGAAAAATCGCTAATATCTGACACAATCAAGTGCAAATCTGAGAAAGCTAAGTCAAGAATACTCCCGTAAGAGTTTAAAAATCCATTAAATTGAGTTAAATTAACAAGATTAAAGCAGTCAATTACACTAGCACTGACATTTGAATGACTGGCAATATAATCGACGCTGTGATCATTTTTTACTAACCATTCAATGTCAGGCAAATTATAATCTCCCAATACTATAAACTTTGCACCCACAGCCTGGAAATAACAGTTTTGGATATTATTTAAATGACTTTCGTATACGGCAGTGGGCGAGCTTGGCGGAATATAAACACAACAAACATTAAAATTTGACGTTTAGATCATGTCCACATTTAATTTTGTAATTTTTGCTTTTTTGTAATTTGTATCATTGTTTTCTAGTGATACTGTAATACCCTTTAACGTCCTCCTAAAGAATGTTTTTTAAGTCAGAAATGTAAAATAGTCTACGGCGAAATGGCGACGGCGAAATGGCAACGGCGAAATGGCAACGGCGAAACGGCGACGGCGAAATGGTGACGGCGAAACGGCGACGGAGAAATGTCCCATTCCGATCGTGAGTAGGGTGTTTATTCAACAAACGCCATTCTGCAGCCTTTGACTGCTCAATGTAGTGTGGGTAGAGGCATCGTTATGTGAAAGATGAAAACGCTGCTGCTCACTCTAAGACAACCCAGTCAAAGATCAATGATTCAACAATGATCTTCATTGATAGCTTTGATTTTTTTTTCGAAATTCTTATCATTTTGGCTTTTTGAAGGTCCGACAAATCTTGAGAGTGAGTAGAGTAGATGTGAAATGCCGCCATTTTACTTTTTGTAAATACCTGCTACTGCTTAATGTAATGTGCGCAAGAGCATCGTCATGATGAAGAATCCAATCGCTGATGCTCACTTCAAGACAAGCTGATTTTCATTTTAATTTTAAGTTCATTGATTATGTTACGAACTCTTTCAAGATTTTTATCCTTTTGGCTTGTAAGAAGGGCAAACGAAGATATATGATATCTACACGGAGCCGAAGATTATAGAATAAAGTAAAGTGAAGCCAAAAAACGGAAGCTATCAAAACAAGTAACAAAGCTGTAAGGCTAAAAGGCCTATAAAAAACTATACAGTGAAAATTCATGAACTGCGAACACGAGTAAATCAAGGCGAATTTACGATGGCCTAAAAAGACGCCAAGACCGATGGACAGTCGATCTAAGGTACTCTGATATTAATCCACGGGTAGTCTGCATTGATTGTTTAAGTAATTGCTCAACGCACACGAGGCATCCACTCCTAGTGTATTTTTTGTTAATTAATTATTATATCACAAAAAGAATGTATGAGGTACTGTGTTATTCTATGATTAATTCCTGTGATAAATTCAGAGTTGAAAAATTGGATTTTTAGAGATTAACAGTAAAGTAAAACATATTTCAAAAAAAGAAATAATTTCTTCCGAACAAACCAACTCATAGTAAAAAAAAGATGTAAACAAAAGTAAAACTATTTTTATTTCAAACAACAAAATTCAAGAAGTTTAAATTAGCTCGTGTTCAAAGAGCCTGCCTTCTTGCGCTAAACAATATCCTAAGCGATCATAGAAACTTCTCCGCACATTAGCCAACGTTTTAGTGCTAGTACTCTGAACTACCCTTTTAATTTTTAAACGCAGATCTTCAAATCGTTAATTGCAGTGAAAACGACTTTCCAGAGGAAGTTTTCGGCATTTCTGTCACAGTTTCATAAAATTCCATACATCTGAAATTGCCATCGGGAAGAATATCACGGCTAAATCTACTAGTTCTGCAATTTATTTAAATGAATAATCTGGATAGTCATTAGAGGTAATACAAATCTTTTTTAAGTTCCTGTCTTTGTTGGGAACGTTAGGCCCTTTGTGCTTTCGGGGAGAAACACATCCAAAGTTTCCAAAATTTGAAAACTCCATGGAACGTTGATAACGATAAAGAACGCCTATTTCCAAATGTTGTGAAAGAATTTTGAATTTTATGGATCGTTGGACCCTGATAATACCATTTTACAATTTGCACTGCTCCGTTACTTGGTAGTTATCGATTTTAAGATAGAAATGACAGCAGATATTATCTACTGCCAAAATATGCGAACTGTCAACTTCAAATTCTCGGCATTTGTAAATTCGACATATCGTCTGCCATGTTCGTAGTAAAGAAAATCTCTCTGTATATGTTTATATAATCTGATATTTTGGTCCACCTGTTTTTAGTGTTACTATTGCAATTACCATAAAATGGTTACATCAAATTTTATTTTTTCTTTCGACTCTAACATCATGTTTCTTTCCACGGTTTACTTCGAGTGTATATTTGTGGTCAAATAGTGCATCTCCTACCATGTCGTTCCATGTGCAATAATCTATAATTGTTTGTCTGTTACTGTTTGTGCTATTATCTGCGTATTTTCTTACATATGACATATCCCTCTGTTGCATGTGAGGCATTATCCAGTCTTTAACTGAAATCGCCTACTGTTATTACTATACCGGTTTCAGTTTCTTCTTATACTTCATGCCAGAATTTATCCAACTTGATTTGAGTCATCCTCGGCCTGGTTTGCGCGATGGAGTGACCAATATCAAGAATGGGGTGCTTAAGACCATATAAGAATATCAGAAATCATTGAGAGAGGCTTCGAACGCAAGCAGCACACCATTATTGTTTTCCTTGACATCGCAAAGGCGTTTGATACAGTATGGACAAACTGATAAATCTTGACTTATCGAGCTACATGGTATTAATCATTAAATCATTTCTGGAAAACAGACAATTTGAAGTCAGGGTCAATGGCACACTATCTTCAGTTAAAAAACTGCAGCCGGAATCCCTCAAGGTTCTATTTTAGGCCCAACCGTATATAATATCTTTATGCACGACATTCCCCAGCCAAACGACTCAGCTATTGCCATGAACGCAGACGATTAAGCTATAATAACACAGCGAAGACATCAACACAGCAGCTTACAACTTACAAAAAAACTTGAATAATCTAAATAAGTGGTTATGTAAATGGAACATACAAATTACTCATTCAAAGTGTGAAGCAAAAATATTCACTTTAAGACAGCCCATAACCCCACCCAGCATTGTAATAAATGATAACCCCATCAGTTGGAACCCCCCAGATCAAGGCGTCAAGTATCTAGGAGTCCATCTTGATAAACACTTGACTTGGAGAATACATGTAAACAAAAAGTTAAGTAAATGCCATGCAACTACTACATACTAAACAGTAAAACACCTCTACAAATAACCTGTTCTTTACTGCTTTACAAATCCTTACTAAGACCGTTAATAACATATGCCAGTCCAGTGTGGGGTGCTGCGGCTAAAACAATAGTGAAAAAGATACAAACATTTCAAAATAAAGTGCTACGTATAGCGACAAACGCTCCTTGGTTTGTTCGAAATACTCAAATACATCAATATCTACAAATTCCTACAGTGGAGACGTATATAAAAAAGTGCATTAAAACTTTTCACGGTAAACTTAGTGAGTGCCCAGGCGCTGTCCATTACGTGCTAGGAGAAAAATCTATCCATCAACGCATTAAACGTAAATTACCGCAGGATCTACTATCATCAGACGAGCAACTTAGCGACTGAGGACCTTTCGTGAAGACGCCCTCACAACGCCAATATTGAGAAAAGTATCAGTGTAAAACAGTGAACGATTTTGTGTATAGCTTTTAAGCTGGTCCGAAAAACTATACAGAAAAAAAAGACCATTCACCCAATAGCTTAGCCGTATAAGGTGTTTAATGAAGAGTAGAGCTGCAGAACAGCGAGTATTAAGTTGGTGTGTGTTTATTCGTTGTTTTTATTTACCTTAAAAGAAAAAAATACGTATAGCTGCAGAGGGTCGGATGGGCTGGTCCTGTTTAGGGGCGGCGCGGTGCTTGGGGGCACGGCTGACTCTGGCGGCTCGACGGGATGCAGTAGGGTACCTGGCGGAGAGAAGCTCTGGGCCGGTCATGGAGGTTGGCGTTCGACCGAGGGTTCCGGCTGGCAGACCTGATGGCGGCAACCGTGGGGCGTCGCGGGGGCAGCTTGATCTCCCTCAGGCGGCGGCGGGTGCTGGGCCTCGTGGTTGGGTGTGCTGAGTTCCACAGCTGCTGGAGTCCTTCCTGCTCGGCGGGGTCCAGGTGGATCACTAGCTCTAGCTCCAATTTCCGGGGGCGGCAGGTTATCCGGCTGCGGGGGCGGTGGACCAGAACCTCGCTCTCCAGGATGAAGCCGTCCAGGGCGTCGAAAGCGGTGGGGGTGTTTTCCGCGTCCGGAGTACGAGGGTAGCGACTCGGCGTAGCTTCTTCCTTGCTTGAGCCGAAGCTGACGAAGGACGCTGGACGCGGTAGTTGCTGGCGACAGCTGCGGACTTTCTGTGTCAGTGGCGACTCCGGGGTGCTGGGCGGCGAGGGCCCAAATAAGCGTTCAAATAATTCTTGGTACCTGTAAAGGAAGCAAGCCCCAAAGTGTCCGCAACGGGGCAGCTAACTGTATTGGTTCTTTATGTGTATGGGCTGCTCACGTCATAGCCTGGAGAGCCGTGATAAACGTGAGAATAAGCGTTCGGCGAGAATCCCGTAGATGCGGTTCCAAACTAACGACAGGGCCTGGGGCGCCCGTTGGCAGCACTCCCCTGGTAAAGTTTGAGCGCTCTCAGGCGCAAACTAAAAGTGCGAGCCGAAGAAGCAAACGGTGGCTGAGGTGATGACTTCTAGCTCTGGATCGTACAGGAGTGGTGCGAATCGAAGAGCTAGGTTTGCTGGAAGACAGACGGCGAACTGGAGGATTCAACCGTTGAGTCTTTGATCATTTCCATTCAGAATTCCATGTGTTTATAAAGGAGCTGGGTTCTTTGTTTTTAGCTTTCAGCGCTGTTATTGGTCGACGTAGTTTCTGCTTATTTATGTGCGGATTCTTGTTTCTCTCAATTAATTCTTTTATGCGCGGTTCCATCGCCGCGCTGTACGTAACGTTGTATGTCGATACCAAACTTGATGGGGTTCGTGTCGTGGGCGTCGAGATATCCTCATGTGTGTAATCTTCCACATATCCGCACGTGCGTGTTGCGCGGACTCGTATCGGTGCTTAGCAGGCGACCTCTGCTCGCGGCGTGACGATAGACCGCGCGAGGTGATTTTAATCCTTTGTCCGCAAAATTGTATCAGTTGTTTGTGGGCTAACTGCCTTCTTTTGTTCTGAGCCAACCCCAGTGGTTTGGGGGTTAGAGTACAACCACGGTATGTCCTGCCTGTCGTAAAAGGCGACTAAAAGGACTAGAGGAGGAAACCTCGGTAAAAAACCACCGCCGACAAAACAACAATCCGGCGCGAGGTCCATCCGGACACCAGCCCCTCGGGCCAGGACCGGTGGATACTCGGACCGGCAACGCCGAGGCCTAATCGCCGCGGAAGTATACCGGAAACAGGCCAAGGCCACGACCGGATGCGGTGAAACCCGGACTGACTATTGTTGACGACCTACGCTTTTAAGATGGACAATCTACCGGGCGAGACGAAGGAACTTTGGAATCTGGGAGGATCCTTCGTTGGAGCATCATCTGGAAGCGTACCCGTGGCCGTGCCATCCTAGGATGGGGTACGGGGTCGTAGGGACCAGCAGGCGCGTAGGAGCCGCGGGGGCCACGGGGGCCAATGGCCCCCTCAAATAATTTTCAGAGGGGCCTGGCCCCCTCAAAAATATCTGTTTCTAGTTTCATCATAATTTATAATTTTACGTATTTCTTGCAACCACTAACATAAAGATTTATGAACTTGAATTGTAATTAAAACCCGCGTCTGTAAATCGCCTTAATTTTTATTGCCGCCGAGTGAACGATATTAAATTTCACTATTCCAGAAAGTAATCGGTGTGGTCGGATATAATTGAAATGAGACTACTATAACAACACTTTTCTTATCGGGTATTTGCTGTGCAACTGAAAGGTTGTTTCCAAAAGATGCCTACTATTAAGATTTTAACCGCCTTTTTGAACAACCGATTGGCGCGGGTTTGATAATAGTTATTTGCTATACAAGTGGGATAACAGCATCATTAATATACGTGTGTGTAAGCACACAAGTATATTAATAATGCATTATCACACATGTATTGTACAAAATTTTATCTACGACTGCCTAAAATTGAAAAAAGTGCATTAAGATAAATGTCAGATGTCATTTTCAAAAATATTTGAGTAGGCAAATGTCATTATGTCATTCAGTTGACACTATTTCAGTTACGTAATGAAGTCATTACACAACTCAGTTGCGTAATGAAACCATTACATAACTGAGTGGTGTAATGAGCTTCATTACCTAACTGAAATAGTGTCAAATGAGTGACGTAATGCGTTACTTATCCCGCTGGAGTAGATAAAATACATTTATTGATTTATTATGTGGAACATTAGTAGGTGCTTTACCAACTAGAATTTCTGATTTTGGTACAGGTTTCTAAATGATAGTTTCTTAATCGAATTTATTTTTGTATTTGTGTTTTATTATTTTTAATCTTTATTTATACCCTTTTTATTTTTCGGAAACTCGTTTCTATATTTATTTAAGTTTGCTTATTCATGTGTATTCTTTGCTTATGTGAAAATCTGATAATAAACATTGTTCATTGTTTAATTAATTTTTTTTATGGTACAGTGTTTTTTTTAAAATAAAATACCACTTATTAAGTAACCAGTGACTACAATATACTATTATATGTTAGACGAGAGTTTATGTGTGTTATATTAAAATTCAATTTCCGATACTTTTGAAATGTGTCAACGTGATGGATGCAACTCACCCATGACCACAAAGCGGCAACGGGGCGCAAACAGTGCAGGTTCGAACATTCCTTGGCCCAGTGGCGGAGGCAGGCAGTTAAATGTAAAAGAACATAAACTTACTGACCTGTAAATCTCATCGATAATAATAATTGTACTCACCGGGGGTGGCCGCCCCCCAGGCCGCTCCGTACTCCTGGCAGTGGCATCACAATGCTGGGCTTACATCCGTCAGCCTCAACCCTTTGGCACCTCATCGCCGCCTTCACTGTTTGAGTTAGCTGTCGGTACTTTTCGCTAGTACTGCCCAATAGTAATCCACTAGATTAACTATTGTTACAACCCGTACAGAGTCGGTAATAACTACCGTAGTATACTGATCTTTCACAGTACAGCAATTACCGTAAATCTTGCTAGGCTACTGCCCATCATGGAACTACGTGCTTCCGGGCTCATTATCATTACGGAACTACGTGCTTCCGATTGTGGAACTACGTGCTTCCAGAGACCACTGTGCGGACTACGTGCTCCTGCGGGGTCCAACCCTTTGATTATCAAATAATCCACTAGCACAAGCAAGAACCTCTGACGTTTATCATTTGCTGTAATTGCCAAAAAGTCTACCAAATGCCATTCAACTAGCTACAATAGTACGTACATTCTACTCTAGTTAAATTAATCCTCTACCTAATTACGCCTAGCTACGCTCGCCGCTTCGCCTCGCATTATGCTACTTATCACCTTATAATTAATTATTGATTCTCATATAATCGCTTACGCCAAGAAATAATTACGCAAAACAGACCACTTTCACTCACACGTCGCGCCGCTGTCGCACCCCAAAACGTTCTGTGTATTTTAGAATTTCATTTCTACCCGAGCCCCATTGATACGGTTCATTGGTTGCACGTGGCGTCTGGGTCCCCGAAAAACTGACCGCGAACCAATGCCTAATACATCCGTCAAGATTACATTACATTCCAGGGCTCAAAACATTCCAGGCGTGGCAAACGTAGTAATTAAAACTTAAAAATAATGCACCCCAAAACCATCAAATATTTCATCCCTAACATATAGTATAAAACTAAAAATTGATAATCAGGAAATCAGAAATATTATAGTTCGTATTAATGGATCATGTTAAAAGTGTAAGTCTTTATTGAAAATAGAATGGCCCCCGCAGTCTAGAAAACGCTCCTACGCGCCTGGGGACCAGCCACCCCGAAGCTTGGACGATGCAAGAGCAGGGCCCCCCTTCTGGATGAAGGAGGAATCTCCATGGACGCTCGGCCTCACACCCGCGCGGGACCCGGCTGTAAGGTTATTACAGGCCGTTCCGCACGAACGTGCAAAATAATTTTTTAGTAGCAAGTCTTATACAGCAATTGGCTTTTGCGTATAAGAACGATTTCTGGGATTTGCTATCCCATAAAACTAGTAAAGAAACAGGAAACAGGCATACAAATACAATGAGTGGGCGAGATGAGAAATTGAGGATCACCGGGACGGCATCCGGTGAAGAAGGCGGAACACCTCGTACAGGACCCGAGAAAGCATATGCTTTCTCCAGAAGTACCACAACCACTCGGTCACCTCCTGAGACAATGGTAGAGGACCATACTTCACACCAAAGTTCACTACCGAGTACGCCATCTGATATAGGTGCACAAAACACTAGACAAGCAAACAATGGGGGCCTAGGCGGCACAGACCTAGAATATACAATAACAACACCAGTAGCCTACACAGGAACCAAACTGCAGGAGGAAAAAGAAACGCAGAAATCAAAACGGAAAAGAATAGGAACCCCGGAAGAGCAAAAGGAGAGAAATGTGGAATGGAAAAGGAAGGAAAAGAAATTCTGGGTCATCCTTGACCAAATGCGAGGCCACATAAACATAATGGAAAAAATTGTAAAAAAGAACACCTACAATGTAAAGAGAGAAATTAGAGAGGCAACGGAAAACCTAACGTACAATATAGACAGGCTCATGGCAGGAGAAATACAAGAATGGCTGAAAGAAGCTTTTAATAACAGCAGGGATACTGAAGAAGTAACGTGTGACAGTACTAGAAAAACTGAGAACACTACAGTAGAAACCCAAACCACACTAGGCGAAGACCTTTCGAATGTGCAGTTGTGGCGAGTAGTTGTGCTAGTGTGTCCCGCTGCGAATTATATTAATTTTATTAAACGTCGAGTCGTGGAGTACTTGATATTGCAACTGTCTTATTAAATAATAACGTTTCAAACTATATAACAATGGGTGTGTTAACAAAATCTCAGAAAGAAGAAATTGGCGAAATTATTGAAATGACTAACAGGGCTATGCTTTCTGATGAAAAATATGTGACCATCTTGGCCGATAAAATTTTTTCGAAATTAGAGAAAAAAATTAGTGATATAACAAAGCCTCTGATGGACAAAATTACTAATTTAGAAGAAGTAAACGACGATCTGCTCTCTAAATTAGATGCCCTAGAGCAATATTCCAGAAGATCATGCCTGCGTATTTATGGAGTGGAGGAATCCGAGAACGAGAAAGTAGAAAGCAAAGTACTGGATGTAATCAACAAGAACCTTCAGCTAACGGATATTTCAAGCAATCACATTGATAGATGCCATCGTTCCGGTAAGAAACCTAATACTAATGTGCAAAACCTGAATGACCGCAAACCAAGGCCGATATTGGTAAAATTTGTAAGTTATCAACAGCGCCGGTTAGTTTTTCAAAATAAAAAGCTTTTAAAGTCCAGTGGCATTAATATTCGTGAAGACCTTACGAAAACTCGGTTGTCTTTACTGAATAGTGTTATTGAGAAGTACGGATATAAAAACGCGTGGACATTAGACGGTAACATTTATTTCCGACACAAAAATAAGAAAACTATAATTAGAACATCGAAAGACTTCGACAAATTAAGTGCCGTTTAGTTATTTAGAAGAATTCTCTGTGGGATGCACGACAAAGTTTATTTCGTGTTTTTTTACTATTTATTCGCATACTTACCTTTTTTTTGTACTACTTTTCATTTAGTTTCTTTGTTGTAAAACTAAGTTAATAATTATTTTAGATTATTATGATATCAACCAATGAATGATTTCAGGATAGCACATGTGAATGCCCGCTCGCTGCTGAGAAATATTTCGGATTTGAAAACTTATTTTGAAAATGATATATACAATGTAATCGCTATCAGCGAAACATGGCTAATGCAGAATGTACGAGATGAAAACGTGCATCTTCCAGGTTATCAAATACTTCGTAAAGATCGTGATTATGGTAGAGGTGTAGCTTTTTATGTACAAAATAACTTAAGCATTAGTATTATAATTACATCTAATTTAATTGAGCAGTTATGGTTTAGAGTTAAAATTAATACAAAATCTTGTGTTTTTGGAGTAGTTTACAGAGCTCCTAATTCAAATTTTAACGATTTTCTAAGCGAATTTGACAGTACTTTGTCCGCGATAGTACCAGATTGTGATTCTTTATTTTGTATGGGAGATTTTAACGTTAATCTATTAAATCAAGACAGTTGTTCAGTAAATCAAATGGAATCCTTAATTGATAGTTATAACTTAACACAAGTAATCAATGTACCTACAAGAATCACTAAAACTACCTCTTCACTGTTAGATTTAATAATTACTTCCGATAAAAATAGTGTAGTTAATAGTGGTACCGTTAATTTAAATATTTTAGATCATGAATTAGTGTACTGTAATCTATCTTTCGTAACTAATAAGCCAAAAGCGCGATTTTCTACTTATCGTTCGTTTAAAAATTTTGATTCTGGCCTATTCCTCGCAGATCTGCAGCAATTGCCGTTTTATGAAATATTCGATATGAATAATGTAAATGAAAAAGTGGATTATCTTACTTCACAAATAAATCTTGTGTTAGATCAACATGCTCCTTTTGTAACTTCCAGACATACAAAAAGTTACGCACCTTGGCTAACTGAAAATATTAAATTAATGATATCACTAAAAGATAAAGCTTTACGAAAATTTAAAAAGGCCCGAAATCCTTTGCATTGGGACTATTATAAGCAGTTGCGCAACTTCACAAAACAAGCTATCATAAACGAAAAAAAGGCTTTTTTAGACTCTAACTTAAATGTCGCGGATAGCAAAACTTTGTGGAAAAAACTATATAAGTACAACATACACACTAAAATTCAACCGGAAGTGCCGAAGCATTTGGCTGAGCCAAATAGTATTAATAACTTTTTTATAAATTCAGTTCCAAAAGTTGCCTCTGATATGAGCTCTATTTTAGAATTCTATAATGACAATAGATTAGTCGACGCAAATGTTTCATTTAGTTTTAAAGCAATCGACGAAGAATGTGTTATGAAAATTATTAGTTCTATCAAGTCGAACGCTGCTGGGATTGACAACCTTAATATAAAAGCGATAAAACTGTGTTGTCCGCATATCTTGCCTTACCTTAGGCACATTCTGAATTTTTGTTTAATCAAAGGAGTCTTTCCTAACTCGTGGAAAAAAGCAATAGTGGTTCCAGTACCTAAAATTAGTAAACCTAATCAATTTAAAGATCTTCGGCCGATTAGTATTTTACCAGTATTATCAAAAGTAATTGAAAAGGTCATTGATATTCAAATTAGGGACTTTCTCTCATGCCATAACATTCTCCCAGAAACCCAGTCTGGTTTTAGACCTGGATATAGTTGTGCTACTGCCCTACTTAATATAACAGACGATATTCTTACAGCTAGTGACATGAATAAAGCCACAATACTCGTCTTGCTTGACTATAGTAAAGCGTTTGACACATTGAACCACGACATATTTGTTGCTGTACTAAAATACATAGGTTTCGATGAGTGTGCAGTGCGACTATTGCAAACGTACATGGATAATAGAACGCAATGTGTAAAGTTAGGTACTATGCTGTCAAACTCGGCTATACTTGAGAGAGGTGTACCCCAAGGATCAATACTGGGACCACTATTTTATACTATATATACCATAAATTTCTCAAAAACTTTAAAGTTTTGAAAATCACATCAATATGCGGATGACACACAAATTTATCTCTCGTTTAGCTCGAATGAGGCAGCTATGGCTAATGATCGTGTAAATGAAGATATTAGCAGTACCATTAGAGAAGCTAAAAAGCATTCGTTGATAATAAATGCTTGTAAAACGTCTGTGATAGTGTTTGGACCAGCCAGGTGTATTAGTGAGTCATTGCCATTTATTCACACTGATATCAAAGGAAAATTGATTAAACCCGTAGAAGTGATCAAAAATCTGGGTCTTACAATTGACTCTTCTTTACGATTCAGACAACAGGTGACAAATATTCTTAAGTCATCTTACGCTATCTTGAAAAGTATTTATCCTCACCGACAGGTCTTAAGTACAAATGTAAAAAAAAATCTATGTGAATCTCTGGTGCTCTCGCGCACAAATTACTGTGATGTTGTGTATGGACCATGTCTGGGAGTGGATGATACAAACAGATTACAGAAATTGCAAAACTCATGCCTAAGATAAATTTATGGTATACGAAAATACCAAAGAGTATCACATAAATTGCAAACTGCTGGTTGGTTGAATATTCGTAATCGACGTTTATTACATTCAGCCTGTCTATTTCATAAAGTCGTTACGACGAAATGTCCGTCTTATTTATATAATAAGATTACATTTCGATCTGATGTACACAACATTAATATTCGCAGGAAGGATTGTCTGTCTATTCCAGAATATAGAACACAGAAATTTAAAAGCTCTTACTCCTATCAAATTGTTCATATATATAATAAATTAAGCTGCTCCCTGAAAACTCTACAGCATGCGTCATTTAAAAAAAAATTTAAATCATTTTTAATCTCGAAGCAGTGAGCTGGATTAGTTCTACGTGTGGTATCTGCTCATTATTGAAGATACATTATGTTACAACTGTATTAGGAATTGTTTGTTTTGGTTTTTTTTTTGTTTTTTTTTAAGGTTAGGTGGAAGAACGGAGACGCATCTTGATGCTATGCCGAACCGCGCCTTCATTTCCGCAAACTTTGTAGTTACTTTTCTTATATGTATGGATAATTTTGGTTTTTGTGGAAATAAAAGACAATTTATTATTATTATTATTATTATTACATAAGCACTGCAGAGGTGGGAACGCAAAATAGAGAGAACCTGGAAGATAAACAGAAAAGAAATTAAAAAAGGAGACCTACGGGAAATGGGGTCCTATGATGAATTTAAAGTTATTGAAGCAGATGGAAGCTTCCAGTGGCCCGAAGCCGTCTTTGAGAATACAAGAATAATCACCGGTAATCCACTGGATGCAGGAGACGAGGTAATGAGAGTTGTTCTGGTAGAACCAAACGACCCCAAAATGGAGAAGAGTATACAGAGAATGTACAGAGATCGCTACCCGGAGCTCATCGAGTGCACAAACCAATTAGAGATCTTAGAACATACTACAAGAGTCAAAACAGATCAAGGCAGGGCACCAAAAACAGGAAGGGTGGCCAGAATGGAGGGAATCAAAATAGGAAGCGAGATCTGGGAACAACTGCTAAGACTCAAAACAGAAAGCGGCAACATGGAAATCCAGCACATAGCAATGCATCAAATAACAACACTAGCTATAGACGAAATGCGGAAAATGATCCAGACAATCTTCCAAGACACCGGAATATCCATAGACATCTACACACCGGAAAAGGGAAACATGAAAAAAACCACCAAGAACAAGACCATAGACGATAAACCAAACCATAGAACATATAAAACACAGGCAATAGTACTAGAGGGCACTGAAAAGAACTATAGCAAAGCACTAGAAGAATTAAAAGGAGTACTAAGAGACAAAAACTGCGACAATATACAAAAAATACGCAGCACCAAAGAAGGGAAAATCTTGATAGTAACAAACAAAGATGGAGAAGCGAACCAAAAATTAACGGAAACAATAACGAGCAGTATACAAGGAATCAAAGCCAGACAATTAGGCGCCAAACGAGAAACCAAAAAAACAGTATACATTAAGGGAATGGATGCCACGACAACCAAAGAAGATGTAAGACAAAGTCTAAGGGACTTGATCGGAGAAAGCAAAATAACGTAACTCCACATAGGCGACCTACGACCCAACAACAGACAGATGCAGGCGACGACCGTCGTAGCCCCAAAAGATATAGCAGAACGGCTTATCCAACAGAACAAATTAAGAGTCGGACTGGTGCAATGAGCAATGGAACCTAGATACAAAGTAACACAATGCTATAAGTGCTGGGGATTTGGCCACCAAGCCCGATCGTGTAGTGGACCAGATCGCACCCAGACGTGCTACAGATGTGGTAAAAAGGATCACTTGGCCAGAGACTGCAAAGAGGAAGAGAGCTGCCCCCTATGTGAGGGGCGCAACCACAGAGTCGGAAGTGGAAGATGTGCCGCTTTCAACCAAAAGCTCTCAAAGCAAAGACAAGAGTTCACAAGGAGAACGCTTGGAAAAGATATGCCAGACAAGGAAAGAAATAATACAACGGAGGTGCAGATCATTAACACCCAACAATGTACAATGTGATCCAAAACAGCTTAAACAGAAGCAAGGCAGCCACAGACCTGCTTCATGTCACTGTACAAAAGATGAGGATAGATGTGGCAATCATATCCGAGCCAAACAAGAAAATGACAAGTGCAAAAACCAATTGGTACATGAGCAAAGATGAAGGAGCGGCCATTGGCATCTATGGAAGACATGTGCAAATCAGAATAACTGTAAAAGAAAAAAGCTTCGTTTGGGTGGAAATGGATGACCTCATAATATGTAGCGTATACCTATCGCCAAACCAAGATATAAACGACTACAAGTTAGAACTTCTAGAACTCAGACGAGAAATGAGGAAAAAGAAAAAATACTCCATCATTATAGGCGGGGATTTGAATGCAGCCTCAAAAAATTGGGGAAGTAACAGAGAAAACGAAAGAGGTAGGGAACTAAATGATTGGATAGCTGCAGAAGACCTACAAATAATTAATGAAGGGAGTTGCCCAACCTTTAGCCGAGGGGGATACATTTCATACATAGATATCACTCTAGCAAAAACAAACGCCCCAAATGCTATCGACAACTGGAGCGTAAGGGAAGATATCGAAAATCTAAGTGATCATAGATATATAACCTATACGATAGGCCAGGATCAAAATACGGACGCCTCGAGGACATACAAGACCAGCATAATACAGATGGGATGGAAAACAAGCGAAGAAGACCTACTAAGATATAAAGAAGAGACTGCCGAAAGGATAAGCGGCATAGAAGTCGATCATAGACACTTGCAAAAAACAATAGTCGAAACCTGCAACAGAGTATTCAAAAAGAAACAAATAAACAATACACGAAAACCTGTGTACTGGTGGAATGAAACTCTGAGTGCACTGAGAAAGGAATGCGCGAGAGAGAAGAGAAGCTTCCAGAAAAATGAGCAGGGGACAGGACACTGAACAAAAAAGAGCAATCTATCAGAAATACAGAGAACTAAAGCAGACTCTAAATAAAACATCCTGAAAGCAAAAGAGAGCAAATGGAAAGAGCTTATACAAGAAATCGATAACGACACCTGGGGCCTAGGCTATAAAATAGTAACAACGAAGGTAAAAATGGTAAACCCGATTAAACTAGACGAAGAAGACACGGCGTACTAGATTGGAAAGCTGTTTCCGAAACATGAAAAAATAATATGGCATGCACCGACAGTCTATATCGGTGAAATCCCTGAATTTAAAGAAGAAGACCTAATTGAAGCGGTTAACAAACAAAAACCCAAGAAAGCACCGGGGCCCGATGGGATCACAAGCGAAATATTGAAAGCCACAGTCTATGCGATTCCCGAGTATTGTACAAGGGTCATGAACCAGCTGAAAATTTCCAGAAGAATGGAAACAAGCGAGACTGGTACTAATAGATAAACCATCAAAACCAGGAGATAGGGAAAAAAACTACAGACCATTGTGCCTGCTAAACACGCTGGGGAAGCTTTTAGAGTCACTGCTATTAGCAAGGTTAAACCAAGTATTCGAAGATGGAGAACAACTGGCTACCAACCAATATGGTTTCAGGAAGGGGAGGTCAACGATGGAAGCTTTACTCAACATAGTCAACGGAGGTAGAACAGCAAACGCTGGATCCGCTAAAACTAAAAAATTTGTACTGATGGTAACATTCGACGTAGATAATGCCTTTAATTCTGTAAATTGGAAGACTGCAATTGAACAACTAATAAAAAGGAAGACACCTAACTACCTAATAAGAATGATACAGGCGTATTTCAGTGAAAGAACCCTGATAGACGATAAAGGAAGAGGGCATGAAATAACAAGTGGAGTGCCGCAAGGCTCAGTCCTAGGACCCACCTTATGGAATTGTTATTATGATCCAGTGCTGAAGCTAAAAGTGCCAGAAGGAGTGAGACTAAACGGTTTCGCTGATGACCTCGCAATGACAGTCTTAGGGAAAACGAGAACAGAAATAAAGACAAAGGCGGAAAATACCATAATGCAAATAAGCGAGGAGATTCGCAGACTAGGTCTAAAACTGGCACCCAAGAAAACGGAAGCAATAATGCTCAAGGGACGCAGAACCATCAAAAAAATGGAAATAGAAGTAGAGGAAGCCAAGATTAGCACTAAGAACAGCTTGAAATACCTAGGAGTATGGTTTGACAAAGACATGACAATGAAAGAACACATAAAACAAACTGGAGTCAAGGCAGGTAAGGTCAGTCAGGCCTTATACAGACTCATGCCTAAAACGACGGGACCCACAAGCGCAAAAAGAAAAGTCGTGGCCAGCACCATCAACTCAATGCTGCTCTACGGTGCGCCAGCGTGGTACAGTACGTTCAGGTGGAAGAAGTTTGCCCAAATATATGTGCGCCTACAGAGGAGACTGGCGCTCAGGATAACTTCAGCATATTGCTCCGCTTCCACAGAAGCTCTAACAGTAATAGCAGGATTGATACCAATAACCAAAATGGCGGAAGAGCGCAGTAGGACACAAGGCCCGGAGAAAGCAAGCAAGAGAGAAGTGCGGGACGAAATTACTGAGAAATTGCAGTAGGAGTGGAACACGTCCACGAAAAGAAGGTGGACCTACAGACTGATACCCAACATAAAACGATGGATGGACCAAAACAATAACGTAAATTATTATGTTACCCAATTCCTAACTGGACACGGGACATATAATGAATACCTACAAAGAATAGGAAAAAGAAATAACCCAGAATGCATGTATTGCACTGACCCACAGACAGATAATGCAGAACATATGCTTATATGTGAGAGATGGGAGGAAGAACTGAGGCAACTCGAAAACACTCTGGAGGTGCCCCTTACACCTGAAAATTTTAAGGAGAAATCAGAAGCAAATTGGGAAATAATAAACCACACAATAACAAAGATTATGCAGAAAAAAGAGAGAGAAGATAGATAACGAATAGTCGAATACTGCTAGAAGCCCCTGCAACGAAGTAATGCATAAGCGGTTCCATTGCAGTGGTGATGAACAGCGGAGGGATTTTAGTTGGCAGGTCCAGCATTTGGGAATCCAACACTACCTGGAACCCCTTCTCAGGTGCCTATGAAGGTTTCCCCTCCGCTATTATATTTAAAAAAAAAACCAGAACTTATGCATTTTACGTTTTAAGTGCAGTTATTGGCACTGGGCTAAAAATAAAGCGGCGGTTTCGTGTTTATTTGATGCTATTTGGTGCTGTTTCGATCTATTTGAAGCAGGCCGCTTTGTACATTTTTCTTGCCGTGATAGTTAAGGTTACTAAATCATAAAGGTACCGCCAACTGTGCAAACATATATATTTTGTCTCTTTTAATTTGGGGTTCCTGTCATTAGTGTCTCACTCCCACTCTCACTTTCTTACAATGTTCTGTCCTTTTTAATTTGGGGGAACAAAGTCTTGGAAAGGAATGGCGGTACCTTTATATATTTAGTGACCTTAGTGATAGTAAATGACAGCGCGCGAGCGACGCGACGGCGGGTTTTACAACTAAATTAGGGTGTTTATTTTCGGGCCAGTCTTTGTTTTGAATTAAAAAAAAACGGTCTTGCATTTAAATATTTTTCTGCCTCATATCAAATTCTTATTTTTTAACGCCTTGGCGTATGGCAATGATCGACTTGTTATATTTTCATATTCCAATCGTATAATTCTCTAATCTTAGATTTAGTTTCCTTTGTAACTATACAGCCTACCACTGATTGCGCCCATTTTTTTTATTTTTGTCTACTTCACCATACATCATTATGTAACACTTAGTATCATACACCCTCTGCCTTTCTTTTTAGTTTGCGTGACGGCAAATATATCCAAGTTGTTTTTTTTATAATTCAGTAATTATTTCATCTTGCTTAGCATTAATACCTCTTATGTTCTATACTCCAATTTTCCAATAACTAACTTTACTTAGGATTTTTTGCGTCATCGTTACCGTCGATTCGTTCATTCCATCTTTGTTTAATCTTTAGAACATTTTTGGTCGTACTGATTATAAGTGCTTTTTCTTCCAGTCTGTTTTTGTCCGAAGATCACATATATGCTGTAACAAAGCAACGGGTAAAATTTACCTTTTATACGTATACAGTTCACTGCATTTCTCCGCAAACCCTCCTCTTTAATAAGTTGAAGTAAAATGCTACTTTTTTAAATGCAAGAAACAAAGATAAATATGCGAAAACTTTAAATTAGATTATTTAGAAACCTTATCAAACAACCATTGTCATATGCACATAAAGAATTCTTTTCTTTATTAGTTAATATTTTCTTCTATCATACTGTCCTAATTATCTGGATAGAAGAACTGGAACATCTAAATATAAGTAAAGTATTGAATATAGGCCATTGATAACCCAATGGAAGAAATACAGGGCGATCAAAAAAAAATATTGATCGTGACATTTATAATTAGAGTCGCCAGTGAATTCGTGTTATACATTTGGCAGTACTGAAGTGTATTGCCAGTCTATGTCAAATTCGAGGTTAGTAAGTTAGCTTTTGTTTGTTATTTGACACAGACTGACGCAAAACTTAACCTGAAAATCTCAAATTTGGCATAGCTTGACACTGCTACCAACAATACAGTGTATGACTTGGTTTTATTTCACTAGTGCGTTATGGGCCACTTTAGAGGTCCAAAATCGATCTACTAATAGCCTTATAACTAGGAGGTATTAAATAAACGAAATTGACATACATTTGGTCATTTCGTTTCTCAACGAGGGAATTTTTTGGGTGTGGTCCAGGCATCTGGACAACCAGTGACGTCAGGCACACGCGGCTTTGGAATAGAGTATCATATTTCTTCACGCGCTAGCCACCAACATTCCTGGGCGTAGTACCGTTCTTGAGACAGAGGTGGCTACATTGAGAGTTGAGATTCGCGTATAAGACAATTCGTTTTGTTTTCTTTTATTATGATGGCTCGCAGTAGCTGCCATACCATTAAATGGTCGACTCATGGCATACTGCTCGTAGTATTAAATGATATTAACCATCACCGTTTGTATTAGTAATAGCTATGTATTCTAGGTGTTCTATCACTTGATTTCTTATTTAAATATATGTATGTGTGTCAAGCCAATATATATGTCTATTGCACATATTGTCAACAGATTGACTTTTATTGGAATGTAAGTGTGGAGTATTTAGTTTCAGATCTTGAGCTGTAGTGGGTCAACTACCGGAGATTTGTTGCATTGATTATCCGTAACCTCGACTGGCGATTACAGGTGAGAGTGCTCTTGTTGTAAACTGACTAGTTGACAATAACGAGACAAATAGTTGTTCAAATATTAAGACGTACGGAACGTCCATTTTCAATACGACTTGTAACACTGGGTTCAAGCCACAGGATGACTAATAAACCTCGTTACAACTTTTAAAATTTGACTTCTACATTTTCTATGTTCTTGGTAAATATTTCTATGCTCCTGCTACCTTATTAAGAATTTCAACAAAGGTTGTATCAAACGAAGAGGATATTTTACTTCAAGAAGAGGTTGAACTTGTTGTAAACTTAGTTATTGCTAATAAAAATGCTACAGATTTTGGCTTGAAGGAGATGTTTCGGAGCAAATCACAGATGAAGATATGTTGCAAAGTTGTCAACTATTATTATTATTATTAAAAATAAACGCAGAGCAGAGGAATGACCCTATGAAGCTCTGATTACAAATTAAACTCATAACTTGTAACGCTAAACAATAATAATTATATAAGACAACTTATATCTAGATTTGAAATTATAACATAATTGAATTATTTATTAACAAAAACGGAAAGAAAAATGTCTATTCTGTTTTTAAATGTATTGATCGTAGGAGCGTCGACTATATCGACAGGTAGACTGTTCCACATATGAAACACTCGGTTTACAATAAACGATCTTCTACACGTTAATCTTGCTAACTCTCTTTTTAACTTGAAACGGTGGCCCCGGAGACGGTCATCGGCATTAAGTTTGTAGAGAGAACTGACGTCACAAGAGAACAGTCTATTTAGTGCGCGAAAAGTAATAATTAAGTCACTTCGAGAGCGTCGCATTTCCAAGGTGGTTAAATGTAGAACTTGTAATGTAGCATGCTGTGAGAATGCTTAATTATTTTCAATTAATATCAAGATATCAAAAGGGTATCATGTGATAACAAGTGTAAGAGAATAACGGGTGGCAGTAAATATTAGCAACCAAGAGGTTGTTTACAAGTGTTGAAAAAGTTTCTATAATTTAAAGATTATCAGTCAAAATATTCACATTAAAGGTCGAATAATACCTTTAATTGTGAGGATATAATTCAATTTGATACGTGTTAGTAAGAATAGCCTTCTGCACGATCAAATACTGACCAAGGGGTCAATATTAGTCTTCACATAGTGAGTTGGAGATTTATAGAAGCCATTTCAAGTGGTCATTGGTGTACAAGCCATCAGTTTAGTGAGTGTTTGTGTGTGTGGCATGCTGCAATACCGTTTTAAGAACATATTAAACGGTCAAGTCTGCCTACAACGAGCTTTTATGGGTCATCATCATGTTCAAGTAGGTGTTTGACGACTTCGATCAGTGTGAAACTGATATTAGAACCACATCGAAAGTACGAGTTTGGCTGTTGAAGGTTAGTGTATTCTAGTAACAGTTTGGATACGGCAAATTTAGAACTTAAAACGTGTATTTAGATTTAGAGAATCTGAGAATATTAAGTTTTCTAAATTAATATGGTGATTTGAGTACTCGACGGTTTCGATCTTTATAATTAGAAATTTTTCATTTTGGGTCTAGTTATTTTTGAAAAAGTATTTAACCTCATTTATTGGAACTTTCATTTAATTAAATAATTTTGACAACTTTAATCTGACTATTAATTTGTAATGTCAATTCAAACGTTTAATACACTATAACAGTTAATTAGATTCAAACTCAAGTACTAAGAGTGTGATTTAAATAATCAAATTGATATTTATTTGGTTATTCAAGGTACAATTCATTAATACAGTTATATTTGACATTAACTCATTCAGCTGGGAAGTAGAGAGAGTATCAATTGCTAAATAAGCTGGCTAGCCGAGGTATATTTAAACATGACATAATTTCAAAGTCAATTATGAAAGTACGAGATATGTCAATATATGATTCAGTTGAAACCAACAAGGTAAGTGAGAATTATATATATTATTATTGATATTACTTCTGTGAATTAAACAAACAGGGTAGATATCACTAGTTTTTATTATACATAAAAACTCCTACAGAAAGAGTAGTGTAATAAAATTGGCGCGCAACGTGAGGCCCGAAAGGAAGGTGTAATAAATTTAGCTCCACAAAGTGAGGCGCGAAAGATAAACAAATAAGATTGTAAAATAATTGGTATCGATCAACGTGAGGGTTGGAGGCATTTAGAAGAGAGGATACGTATATGAATTTGCGGTCGGGTTTTAGAAAACCAACAAGGAAGTTAAAGAAAATGGATGGACTTCAATTAGAACAGGGTGATAACGTAGTAAATACGGAAGGACGTCAAATGCAAGAAGCTAGTACATTAGTCAGTGCATCAAATGACAGCAACATGATGCGAATGATGCAAGAAATTTTAAATAAAGTATCTACAGTAGAAAACACAATGTCGAATAATAACCAGGAACTTTTAAATAAAGTATCTGCAGTAGAAAACACAATGTCGAATAATAACCAGGAAATTAGATCTGTAGTTGAAGACAGCAATCAAGAGATTGTAAATAAGGTGAGTGTAATGTCAGAAAAAATTGATACAATTGAAGCAAAATTAAAGACGTTCCAAACAGAAAATGGAAATCTTATAAATAAGTTAAGGGTACAATTAGAACGACAATTGGTACAGAAGGTAACACCTATCGAAAAGGAGGTAGATACCATTAGGTCACAAGTAGAACTGAACAAGGATAATATTAAAAATTTTGAAAACAAATTTGACAGTTATCAAGGTAACGTCAAAAATCAAATTCAGTCATTGAATACCGAGGTGAAAGATATCACAAACTGTTTACAAAATAGCTCAAATAGGGGGAATATAGTTTTAATGGTGGGATAGTTATGCAAGAAAGTCATGAGAGACCAAAGTTTAACGGGAATAGGCAGGTATTACACCCTATTAAGTTTCTAAAGAAATTGGAAAATTATTTTGATACTATGAAGATTGTAAGTAGTAAAAAGTTACAAGTGGCAATAGAATGTTTAGAACATGAGGTAAACCTTTGGGCTGAAAGTCACTGTACTGAATGGGACAGCTATGAATCTTTTAAAGTTGATTTTATTAACAAGTTTTGGTCGATAAATATCCAGGAAAAAGCTAGGGCTGAAATTTATATGGCAAGAATGTATAACGGTAGATTTGGAAGTTTTACGAAACACGTGTGGTATTGGATTGCGAGAGTGCAGTATTTAGAACCAAAGATACCTGACGAGATTCTGGTAGAAGCAAACATTTTCCAATAGACGTACAAACAGCATTAGTAGCTTCGCAAGTGCAAAACGTAGAAGGAATGCTAAAGGTTTTGGAGGGTTTGGAAAATAGACAAACCAATTCAAAATTTGACGTAAGAGAAAAAACTTCAAATTTTCAAACTTCATATCCGTCAAAAATTGGGAATCGCAATGCAAACCAGTTTGAAACAAGAAATAGGATGAACCCAAACAATTACAACCAAAATCAAAATAAAATGTTAAGATTTGACAATAATGTTAGTGGAAGGGAAAATAGTAGGAATAGCTATACGATTCAAGCAAGGGGTGATTCACCAGTGGCATTTAAAGCCAGGGATAGATCACCCAATACATCGCAAAACCAGGAAAACTAAAGGACCCGGTACAATTAGCTCCAATTGTTAAAATTCGGGTTTCAAAGGAGCAACAAGAGCATATAAATTTTGTGAAAAATTATTTTCAACAATATAACAAAATTCAAAAAGTTCATAATGTAGTTGATTTGGCATGTGATGTTTCGGAAAAAGAAAAAGAATTAGTAACTCAGGATTTACCTTATTTAAATGTAGAGATTGAAGGTATTAAGCAAGACTTGTTAATAGATACGGGTAGTTCGGTGAGTGTAATGTCGGAAGAAATGTTCGTAAGAATATTAGAACAAAATAATAAAATACCTATCTTACCATCAGTGGGTTTAACAATTCAAGGTGTCACTGGGGGAATTAGAAAAGTCAAAAAGCAGGCATTAATGTTGGTAAATATGGGAAGTTCAAAACATAAAATAGTATTTTTAATTATTAATCAATTAAATACTACATCCATTTTAGGCATGGATTGGATGTACAAGGTTAAAGCTAATTTGAATTTTAACAGTAAGATAATGAAATTTGTAGATGCAGGACAATGTCATGAAGTTTATTTTAAAAATAATTCTAACCAAGATAAAATTGTATCGAATGAATTGAAGTTAATATCAACAGTTAATTTAAATATACAAGATGAAACAAGGTTTGAGATAAAGGAGATACTATTTGAAAACAACAATGAGTTAAGCGAATCATTACAATTACAAAAAGATTTGAATTTAGTTTTGAAGGATCTAAAAGAAACAAATAATGAAACGCAATACATGAATGTTGAAGGAGTGGAGTTTGAAACAGAACCAACTTTAACAATACATCAGTTAAATAAACAATTTAATAAGGAGAAATTATATCCGATACAAGATATATTAGAAGAATATAATGTAATCTTTTCTGATAAGCCAGGCTTATGTAATCGTTTTATTTGTAAATTAAACATTAAGGATGAAACGGTATTTGTACAAAAATCTTATCCAATTCCTTTTGCAAAAAGAACCGCAGTTGAAAAAGAGATAAAAAGAATGTTAGATTTTGGTATCATTGAACATTCAGATTCACCTTATTCTAATCCCATAGTCGTAGTTACAAAAAAGAATGGGTCGGTACGAATTTGTTTGGATGCTAGAAGGTTGAATACAATATTAGTAGAAGATCGAGAATCACCACCATCAATAGATGAATTACTACAGAAATTTAATGGTGTTAAATTTTTATCATCTTTGGATTTAACTTGTAGTTATTGGCAAATCAGATTGCATGAAACGTCTCGAAAATATACAGCATTCTTAGTAAATGGTCGGAGTTATCAATTTAAAGTTTTACCTTTTGGATTGAATGTATCAATTGCTGTATTCAGTAAATGTTTAGATCATGTTTTGGGTCCAGAAGTATTATCGTTTGCAACGGTGTACGTCGATGATATCCTTTTAGCCTCGAAAACATTAGGTGAACATAGAAGTCAATTAGCTTTGGTTTTGGAGAAACTTAGATTAGCAGGTATGACAGTTAATGCTGATAAAACAGATCTATTGATGGATCACATAAAATTTTTAGGATATGTAATTAGTCCTCAAGGTATTAACGTGGATCCTGATAAAATAAAGACCATTCAAGATTTTAAGCCACCTAAAAGCAAAAAAGAATTACAATCATTTTTGGGAATATGTAATTTTTATAGAAAGTTTGTCTGCAACTATGCTTCGTCTGTAGTTAAACTTACTCATCTATTAAAGAAGAATAATAAATGGAAATGGGGAATGGAGGAGCAAGAAGCTTTTCAACAAATAAAAGAAAGATTTATTAAGATAGTAACTCTTTCACATCCAGATTTCAACAAAACATTTTATATTGCAACTGATGCATCGGGTTGTGCATTAGGAGCACATTTGTTTCAAATAAACGAAGATGGTTCAACAGAAAATGTAATTTTTGCTAGTAGAGCATTACTAGAAGCTGAAAAGAATTATATGACCACTGAGTTAGAACTATTAGCCATAGTGTTTGCTTGCAAAAAATTTAGAACTTATATTTTGGGATATGAAACTATAATTTTAACGGATCATAAAGCTTTAGAATTTTTAAGTAGCTGTAAAGCTTTGAGTGCACGTTTGATGCGATGGAGTATGTATTTGCAAGAATATAAACTCAAAATACAATATTGCAAGAGTAAGGATAATTTAGTAGCTGATTTCTTATCTAGATATGTGTACGGTGATGAAAAGAAATTGAATCCATTACTAGTAGCTTTGACTAGAGAAGTAATTCCAAGAACACAATTACCTAACTTACTTAACAATATAGAAAATGATCAGAACACGGATCAAAATATATTTTGGATAAAGAATGAAATGGTAACGAATGAACAGGGAAAGAGTGATGAATTGAAATTAAATTATAAGATTCATGAAAATATATTGTTTAAAAGAAGCAAGAGAAGTGAAGAATGGTGGTTACTATGTATTCCAGAAAAGTTAGAAAGAGAATTGATAAATGAGTATCATCAAATGTATGGACATTTTGGTATCAAGAAATGTACTGCACTATTAAAAGAAACTTGTTATATTACAAATATAGAACGTAAGGTTCAGAAAATATTAAAATACTGTGATTTATGTCAAAGAACTAAAGTAAGCAACAAAAGTCAGAAAACTCTCATGAGGAACATTGAAGCATTACAACCATTACAAATAGTATCTGTAGATTTGTTTGGTCCTTTACCTAGAGGAAAGTATGGAGTTACTTGTATATTTGTAATGAGAGATATATTTACAAAATTTGTTAAACTATATACAATCAAGAAACCAAATACTAAATCATTATTAAATAGAATTTTAAATGATTTTATAATTAATATAGGTAAGCCAGTTATAATTTTATCAGATCATGGATCACAATTTACAAGCAGATTATGGAAAGAAAAACTTAATGAACAGGGGATACAGTACAGGTATTCTGCTATTTATCACCCACAATCAAATCCAGTAGAAAGGATCATGAGAGAATTAGGCAGAATGTTTAGGTGTTATTGTAATATGAAGCATACAAGTTGGCCAAGTTATGTACAACATATAGAAGATTGGTTAAATTGTGTGGAAAGTGATACTACAGGATCAACACCTTATGAATTAATGAAAGGTCATAAACCGACTAGAATCATAGAAAATTTAATCAGATTTCCTGAAAGAATTGACACAACTACAGATCTAAAAATACAGTTAGCACAAGAAGTTTTTTTATCAAAGGCTCAAAGAAGAAAACGAAGACATGATAAGAATGTGGAACGTCCTATAAAATTCATGAGAGGCGATTTAGTATTAGTTCGAAATCACTTACAATCGTCAGTAATAGAAAAAACGATTAAGAAGTTCTTTTTACTATATGAAGGTCCATATGAAGTGGTCAAGGAAGTAGGGGAAAATGCCTATGTTCTAAATTATCCTGGGGAAAATAGGTATAAGTATACCCAAAATGCTTATAATTTAAAGAAGTATTATCATGAGAATAATATCAATAATGTAGTAAATCAGTTTATAGTATATCACAATAATGTAGATAAAAATGTTAATTGGAAAGAAGTTATGTCATGGGGTTACCTTAATAATGATGTAAATACAGAGTAACTTGGTTAACAAGGTTAATTTTAGAATTTTAATATTTTTGAAATGAGTTAAGGTTAATTGTAAATAATTTAAAATAGACAAATATCAATTTTTACATAAAAGCTCGTTAGAGATCTTTTAAATGAAAAAATTGGGGGGAATAAACTGTAATGTAGCATGCTGTGAGAATGCTTAATTATTTTCAATTAATATCAAGATATCAAAAGGGTATCATGTGATAACAAGTGTAAGAGAATAACGGGTGGCAGTAAATATTAGCAACCAAGAGGTTGTTGACAAGAGTAAAAAAGTTTCTATAATTTAAAAGAATCTCCGTCAAAATAGTCACATTAAAGGTCTAATAATACCTTTAATTGTGAGGGTATAATTGCAATTTGATACGTGTTAGTAAGAATAGCCTTCTGCACGATCAAATACTGACCAAGGGGTCAATATTATTCTTCACATAGTGAGTTGGAGATTTATAGAAGCCATTTCAAGTGGTCATTGGTTTACAAGCCATCAGTTTAGTGAGTGTTTGTGTGTTGGGCATGCTGCAATACCGTTCTAAGAAAATATTAAACGGTCAAGTCTGTCTACAACGAGCTTTTATGGGTCCTCATCATCTCCAAGTAGGTGTTTGACGACTTCGATCAGTGTGAAACTGATATTAGAACCACATCGAAAGTACGAGTTTGGCTGTTGAAGGTTAGTGTATTCTAGTAACAGTTTGGATACGGCAAATTTAGAATTTAAAACGTGTATTTAGATTTAGAGAATCTTAGAATATTAAGTTTTCTAAATTAATATGGTGATTTGAGTACTCGACGGTTTCGATTTTTATAATTAGAAATTTATCATTTTGGTCTAGTTATTTTTGAAAAAGTATTTAACCTCATTTATTGGAACTTTCATTTAATTAAATAATTTTGACAACTTTAATCTGACTATTAATTTGTAATGTCAATTCAAACGTTTAATACACTATAACAGTTAATTAGATTCAAACTCAAGTACTAAGAGTGTGATTAAAATAATCAAACTAATATTTATTTGGTCATTCAAAGTACAATTCATTAATACAGTATATATATTTGACATTAACTCATTCAGCTGGGAAGTACAGAGAGTCTCAATTGCTAAATAAGCTGGCTAGCCGAGGTATATTTAAACATGACATAATTTCAAAGTCAATTATGAAAGTATGATATATGTCAATATATGATTCAGTTGAAAGCAACAAGGTAAGTGAGAATTATATACATTATTATTGATATTACTTCTGTGAATTAAGCAAACAGGGTAGATATCACTAATTTTTATTATACATTAAAATCTCCTACAAAAGGGGTGGTGTAATACTGTACGATGCCGTACGTCAAGTTTTGGCCCTTTTGCAGGAATTTTGGAAGTCAATCCAACTTCGTTCAGTCTTCTCCTGACTGTTCTTTCACTTACACCTACGTGACGCACATCTTCTAAAGCATTTCTGGTCTGAACAACCGTTAAACGTCGATTTCTGAGAGTCTGCAGTGTAATAAAGCGATCATGCTTTGCAGTTGTTGCTCGTTTCCTACCTTGGCCATGTCTACGTGTGAAAGAACCGGTCTGTCTAAATCTTTTTACATTGCGATGTACAGTGTGTCCCAAATGACACTTTTGATAGGAAACATTCATTTCTAGAGGAGATAGTAAAAAACTAACTTACATGTTACGGGCTTGTTTTTTGTGTAAAAATGAATGGCGAAAACCGCACATCGATATCTTGATCGCTTTAAAAGATACAGGGTGATTTTCAATTTGGTGCATAACTTGCTTATTTGTGAATATTTTGTGTTTCTGCAAAAACATTCTTAAGACACTTTTTTTAAAGGAATCGAATGGTATGCTTAGTGTGTTTGTAAAACAAATGGCGGGGAAGCTATGACATAAACTTTTATTTTTACTTATGGTAAATTTTCGACTCACCCCTGTAACTTGCTTATTTGTGAATATTTTGTGTTTCTGCAAAAACATTCTTAAGGCACTTTTTAAAAAGGAATCGAATGGTATGCTTAATGTTTTTGTAAAACAAATGGCAGGAAAGCTATGACATAAACTTTTGTTTTTCCTTATGGTAAATAAAAATAGAAGTTTATGTCACAGCTTCCCCGCCATTTGTTTTACAAAAACACTAAGCATACCATTCGATTCCTTTTAAAAAAGTGCCTCAAGAATGTTTTTGCAGAAACACAAAATATTCACAAATAAGCAAGTTACGGGGGTAAGTCAAAAATGCACCAAGTTGAAAATCACCCTGTAACTTTTAAAGCGATCAAGATATCGATGTGCGGTTTTCGCCATTCATTTTTACACTTAAAACGAGCCCGTAACATGTAAGTTAGTTTTTTACTATCTCCTATAGAAATGAATGTTTCCTATCAAAAGTGTCCAATTTGGGACACACT
>CALNHX010008340.1:0-27299 GCA_940337035.1 Agriotes lineatus | reverse complement strand
TACTAAACAAAAAGTTATAATCAATGGCCACAGCTTCAAAGGCGCTGGCATGGTGTCACTGTGAGTCGATTTTAGTCAGCGTTCAAGAACTTGATGTAAGACATGGAAGAGACGTTCATATGTTCGTTTATTCTCTAAAACCGTATTATTGATATCACAGTGTAGGAACGGCTCATGCAATAGTTCAGCAAAATCATAATCCTTCGAAGAATTTCAACATCCGGGGTGCTCCGCTGGAATACATTATTATGTTATTTTATTCATTTACTGCTGACTGCACGGCGTTTACCCCTGACTTCAGTTCCTTCTCTCTTAAAATCTTGGAAGACTTACAGAAGCTGCCTGTTCAGAACATGTTGATAGTGTGGCAACCTTGATTTAGTCCAATCGAAATATTACTTATAGGGAGATTCAGGAGGCAGTGAAGATTGGATCGTCGGCGGTGAATACCATTTTACATAAACATCTTGGGGTAAGAAAGCTAGCAAGCCGTTGGATACCGCATTTGCTCTCGGATAGTCAAAAACAGGATCGAGTAGACTTGTGCGAATTTATGTTGCAAAAATTTTACGGAGGAGCTTCCAAGCAAGTGGCATACATTGTAATAGGTGACGAATCTTGGGTATGCAGTTACGACTCTGAAACTAAACAGCAGTCTAAAGTTTAGATATTCGAAGAAGAAGACTTGCCCACAACAGTAATTCGTGGCAGAAGCGTCAATAAGAAAATGACTGCCGTTTTTTTCCGCCGAAGTGGTCCTGTTGCTGTTATTCCACTTGAAAATCGCAGAACTGTTAATCCTGAATGGTACTGCGAAGTGGCTTTACCACAGATGTTTGGAAAATTACAGAGAGGTCGCCAAAAAACCGGTTTGCGTAATATCTTAGTCCATCAAGACAACGCATCCTCCCACACTGCTGCCAGAATATTGGATTTTTTGAAAGATTCGGGAGTTCAATTGGTAACTCATCCAACGTATAGCCCAGATCTTGCGCCGTGCGACTTTTTTTTTTGTTTCCAACTGTTAAAAAAATGATGCGAGGTAAAAGATTTTCCAGCGCAGATGCAGCAGTTGCAGAATTTCAAAGAAGTTTTGAGGACCTTTCAGAAAATGAATTTTCCTAATGTTTTAAAAAGTGGTTTCAAAGAATGCACAAGTGTCTGAATGGAGAATATTTTGAAAAACAATATTTTTTGTTAAAAAATGCAACGATCTTTTACTAATTAACAATTTTCAGCGCAACGTTTCTTAAATGCCAGGTGCTTCTTAATAAAGTATTGCCTTTTCTACTTCTTCAAATAGAGTTCCAACACTTTTGTTTAGTCAAACCCTTCTATACCTGCATGATCTATGTGTAATAGTTTATTAAATAATAATTCTGGGAATGTCTACCAAACCTGAGGTTATTTATATCGGGTAACCGGTTTCAAAACTTAACATAGCAAAGTGCATATTATAGCATACATTTTAAGATTGCTGCACCCTATTTTAACTTATAAGAAGAATATTGATTGTAATAAAGCAGGAAGTTATTTAGTACATTATGCCACTATAGCTGTTACGCAATTTGTCTTGATTTAGTAATAAAACTTGAACAAAACTTATAGAGCTTTTAAAAAACTAAACCGAGACAGTTTTCATGTTTAGAAGCCTAACAATCGAATCTGGCAGTGGGTAGAATTATCTATCACAATTTTCAATTAACAATTACGGAAATATTCTCAATAGAGGAAAGAGATAGTAACGTTGTGATATACCCTGCTTTTGTTATGTTTGGTTTTGAAGCCGGTATAATAGTACTGTGTAATTTATTACCAAGCTTGTTTTGCATCTTACGAATGTTGTGTTATTTACATATTTTGAATTTATCCGGTTGAACTGCCTAAGTGTGGTACTTTTACTGGCGTTAAATTATTCAAACTTATTCTTTAAAGTGTGATAGGTTTAATTAAATTGGATGTACAGTCGTGTTCAAATAAATCTGGGACAATGTTTTTTTCATATGTAGGTTCAGTTAAGAATTGAAGAATAACTCCATGGATTTTCTGCTATCAGAAAGAGTTACATTAAACTTTAACAGGTAATGAAATCTGTAACTCTTTCTGATAAGAGGAAATCCATGGAGATCTTCTTCAATTCTTAACTCAACCTGCATGTGAAAAAAACACTGTCCCAGATTTATTTGCACACGACTGTACATCAACTAGTTCCTATATTTTTAGTAGTTAGGAGAAACCATTTCGTTAATTCAGCTTATGAGACCGTATAGCTGGCCGGAAATGTACGCCCATCTGAAAATTACAAAACCAGGGACATCCTTCTACCTTTTATTTTCTCTGTTTTAGTAAATATAAGTGGCTACCGCTTCTAATAAATTATGCGTCTTAAAATCTATTTCTTATACTGCTGTAACTCATTAATGTTATTCCAAAATAGCTGCGGAGCCCACCATATAGGTGACCTTACTCTAATTAAAATAACCTTCACATTTTTAAAATTGAATTGGAAATAAAAAAATCTGTGAAAGGCTTTACCCAGAACTTCCCTCGTCGACATTGTAACACTAAATAATTATAAAAATCAAATTAAGTTAGGAGTAAAAATGTCTTCATGTTTCTAATAAATTAAATACATTTTCAAATTTAAAACAAAAAAACTTTACCGATGGTGAAATTCAAAGGGCCGGCGGATGCGTATGCAATCCCAATGCTTTGCAATGAGAATGGGCTATTTCTACCTGCGCTACGAAGCAATATGTAACTGCGTGCGTCCTGGCTGGCTTAAATAAAACCTCTTTTCGTTGACACCTCTTACGCTGTATGTGTTGGATTCTCGTCAAAAGTAAAGTTCCTGTTTCTCAGTTAAACCAAAAATAAAAATTTTACCGTTGATGCGACTCGAATTCAGCGCTTGCGAACGTGGCTGCCCATTCGATTTCTTTGTTTGGAGGTAGTTTACGATGTCGTTTCAATGCTACAGCGACCTTTTGAATTCGTGAGTTGAAGCTCTATTTAACGTTTCGCATTCTGCACCTTTCGGGTCCTATTTTTGGCAAGAATAAAGCCTGCAATATGTACAAATTATTAATTGCATCTAATGCTAAATTAAATCAAAATTAAACAAAATTTATTTTTTTTCACCCTGTATATATTTATCTGAAATTTTCTTGGTTTCATGCCAGGTAGATATATAACGTGTATGCAAAATATTATTTTCCTCCAACAAATAGTTTTTGAGTTATACCGCCAACAGACAGACAGACGGAATTGAGAAAACCTGTTTTTCGTCATCTAGGGACCCTGAAACTTGAAGATCTGGAGAAATCTCGGAAGGTGATTTTTAAGCGATTACAATACTTCCTTCGTCTTTCAGACGAGGGAAGTAATAAAAAAGTTCTAAAAGGTAACGTTTTAACGTCTTTAATAAAGCAAAATACGTTTGGTGTATCGCATAACAGTTGAAGAACGTTCAAAATTATTTAAGCAATAGGTAAACATATTTTATTGTTTTTAGTAATGCTGAAACAGTAAGAACAAATGCTTAGTAAATGCGAATTACAATAATTCACAACAAAACTAATACCGCAGTCGGTGGGACTCGATCCTCTGCTCTCAGGCGGAATTCGATTGTTGTTCAGGCGCTTTATGCGCTGCACTAAATTCAGCTGCCTGACTCATTTGATTGTTGGTGCGTTATAAATAACACACTGACGACATGATCGATGGCAGGCAAACTGCGTCCGATAGTTGAAAATGAAAAGGTGGCAAACGCAGAGACGCAGGCGCAACATGCGTTTATATACCGAGTGGAAACCTTTGGGAGTGAACATTATTAATATCAGTGCTCATTTCTGTTGATTGTAACATGTTAGGTATCTATATAGTTTTACTTAGATTGTGGTTGTGATAGTATGACGTGTCAATTGTGTGTGTTTACAAAACGTCTTCAATTGTAATCTAAAGTCTAGTTTTGTACATATAGTGACCGAGTAGAGTAGAACATTCATCACGAGAAAGTTTAATAGGAAATGCAGAAATCTTCAATAAAAGTAGGGAATGTACTAGTTATTAAAGTGATTGAGTTTAGGATGCGGTAAGAGTAAAACCGGAGGTAATAGGCAGGTTGTGACTAAATAACCACTTTAGCATAGAATTTCGGCTTAGACCGCATAGTATTTGTATATGAACACCCAGCATTGTCTGGCTTAATGTGCCTTGCACCTTGTGAAGTCGAGCAAAAACCCGCGCGATGGCCATGCTCTTTGGTGGCTCGTGTTGTTTGATTATCTTGAGAACGAGGATACTTAGGCAGATTTGGCCGTTTTGCTGTGTGTGCATCCATATTCACTAACGTTTCGCAAGACCTTGCAGCTTGCATCATCAGAGTGAAAGTCGCACTAAGTGCAAGGCACAATAAGCCAGAAAATGCTAGGTGTTAATATACAAATACTACGCGGTCTAAGCCGAAATTCTATGCTAAGGAGAATAATTCGAGTAACCGCGAAAGCCTCAAACAGTACATAAATAACCACCGCCAACCAACTTGACAAATAACGTTATGAAGAGTCCCGTACTGGTACAGTACAACGTAACGTGCTATTTGCGAATTACCGCTCTGTAAATTTTAGGAGAGCTGTGTTGTTGTTTAGTGTAGTTTCTTTGCAAAATACCACCGTGTAATCATACCTCATAAATAATGCATAACACCTATTTGTAATAATAAGCTAGTAGGCGAAGCAACAGGATTTGTTCGAAAATAATCAAGAAGTTGCGACCTTGGTGCACACCCGATCGGTTTCGGTTGCCATCTTGGATAGATGGCGTCCCAAATCAGTTTCTTGATAATATCTCCTTTTCAGTATCTCTACCAAAGTTTAGGTTAGTGAATGTAAGTATAATACTATATCTTTAGTTGAAACAGCCCTTTCTAGCGACATAACTAATTCTGAGCCCCAGTTACTACAATGCATTTAGATGGAATTGTAAATTTTATCTGACCAGACAATCATGGGGTGGAGGAACCTTGTTGTTAAAAACACTATATATCTTAATGTCTTAGAAATGTTCATATTAGGTGGTAACACTGTCTCGTCTCGTGTGTGCGAGATGATGTGAGTATTTGCTGAATTTTTACACTTTGTTATACATTTTCGTTATTCATATACCTCCGCATTAATAATAGAGGAAACAACTACACAATAAGGAAAACCCTAATACATTACACAACGGGCGAAATAAAAATTAAATGGATTCAAATTAATCTTCGACACTCGAGAATAGCTACTCAAAACCTACTGAATTATAAACGAAAATGAAACTGACATAGCGCTATTGCAAGAATCCTATATTATTCAAAATAAAGAGGCAGGGATACCAAAATCTACCCGAATATATACACAGGGTGACGGGAAGACAAGAGCTGCAGTTATTATAAACAAGAAATCGATTAACGGAATACTTTTAAGCCAACTTTCTGATGAAGATGCGGTTGTGTTAGAAATACAGCATGGACTCTTTGCAAAAAATGAGGCAATCATAATTGCACTAGAAAATAACGCGCCATTGATAATATGGCACGACGTTCTGACAAATGGACGGGGAAGAATTGTAGAGAAATTTGTGGGTACAAATTACCTACACATTTTAAATGAGGAAAGTGAAACATACACATTCAAAACAGTAAGAGCGAAAGGCAACATAGACTTGACAATAGGTAATAATGCAATGATGAATTATATAAAGACCTGGAATATAGAAGAAGAAGAAAGTTCTTGCGATCATAAATTCATAACTTTCAAAATAAATAATAATACAATGCAACGTGCTGAAAGTACAGAATATAACAAATAAAGATACATAATAAAACAAGATAAGTGGGAACTATTTGACACGGACATGGCTCAGCAATTTCAAGAAATATTTGATGAAGACAGCAGAATAAATCATCTAGCAGAACTAGACAGAAACCTAAGCATGAAAATAAAAATGGGATCGATATAGAAAACTGTACAGAAAAATATAACACAACGATTTATAAAGCATCCGAGAAAAACGTTTTATATATCAAAGAAGAAGAAAATACTGAATAACAGAAAAACACTACCGTGATGGGCAAACAAACTAACGACTTTAAGAAAACCATTAAACGCAAGTAGAAGAAGATATCAAAGAACACAAAACAACGAAATCTTACGGGAACAAAGAAAACATTTGTATTACGAACTGAGAAGGAGTTACATACAGAAAATTAAAGAAGAAGAACTGGAATCATGGAAACATTACTGCGAAATATCAGAGGGATCTAATCCATGGAACATGTTGTATGAACTGGCAGAAGAAAAGATAAAAAGCAGCTTAACTCTTACAATTATTCAAAAGGAAGATGGAGAGTACACAACAGGTACAAAAAGTACCTTAGAATACATGATGAAAGAATTTGTACCCGAAGATAATTTAAGCGAAGATAACGAGTATCATAAAAGAATTAGAACCCGAGCTAAAGAATCTATACACACAGAAGATGATGAGCTATTCCGACAAAAAGAAATAGAAAGCCTTCTAAAAAAATTAACCCCAGAAAATCTCCGGGAACGGATAGAATAACCAGAGTAATCATGCTAAGAGTCTTTCAGACCTTTCCTTCCCTGATGACAGAAATTTACAACTAATGCCTTAAAAGATCATGCTTTCCAAGAATATGGAAATTATCTGTAATAGTTCCCATAATAAAACCAGGAAAGGAAAGTACAAACAAAGTGTCGAAATATCGACCAATAAGTTTAATTAACGAAGAAGGGAAAATACTAGAAAAACTCATGATAGAAAGAAGAATGAAATATCTCTATAGCAACAAACTTTTAAACACAAATCAATATCGATTTACCCCAAATAGAAGTACGGTGGATGCTGTTATGGAAATAACAGGGTTTGTAGAGGAGAACTTAAGGGAGAACAAAGACACAGTTCTAATAAGTCTCGATGTAAAAGGAGTTCTTAACGCAGCATGGTGGCCAACTATTATACTCGTAGATAATATGAGACTACTGAATTGCCAAAAAAAAAACTTATACAATTTAGCAGTAAACTACTTTAATGACAGAACTACAGTTTTAGAGGTAAACAACGTCATAGTTGCCAAAATGGCAGAAAAAAGGTGTCCGCAAGGATCATGTTGCGCGCCAGGATTTTGGAACATTATGGACCACTCGCTATTAAATCTGAATTATCGAAATAAAACCAAAGTGATAGCATTTTCGGATGCCTTATTCATAGCCATCAAAGGAAAAAGTGTAATCGAAGTTGAAAACTATGCAAATATAGAGATACAAAAAAGAATGCAACGGGCAAAAGAAAAGAAAATTCCTTTTAATGATGACAAATCTAAAGTAATTCCAGTGACATGAAAATGAACTTTCAGGAAACAGAAAATTAGTATTTTCATAAACAACTAAGAATTAGAGAAAGTCAGTAATCTCCAATACTTAGGCATTTATCTAGACGGTAAATGGGACTTCGATCTACATATACAACATAAAATCGCTAAATGCTCTAAACTAACCCATATTTTATCTAGATCAGCTAAGATATCATGGGGCCTACGACAAGAGGCATAACTATCTATAAAGGGGCAGTTCTACCGATATTGATCTATGGTGCAGCAATATGGCAAAAAGTGTTAACAAATACTGATAAAGAACGCAAACCATACCAATCAAGATGAGATAATTAATACCGGAAATAGAAAACTGCAAACCAAAAGAAAAAGAAGAAAAGAAATAATAGAGGCAATGGGAAAGAGCAGTGAAGTGCAGTGGCAAAATGAGTGGGAAAATAGTGTCAAACGAGAATTAACAAAATCGGTTTCCCCGCAGTGGCGGCAAGGTTAAAGATAAAAATTCCATCTTCACCAAGCGTGATAATAATACTTAGTGGACATGGTCGTCTAACAAGCTATTTCTTTCTATTCAAAATAAGTGATGACACAATGTGCGTATGTAATTTAAACGAACAAACAGTAGAACATCTAATTAATGAATGCCCTATACTAGAACCAAATAGACTAACCTTAAAGAATGGAATATTAAGAAACGGTGACACTTGTCCTGCCCCGAAAACATTATTAATTGAAAAGTATCTTAAAAAATTTCTTGAATTTGTAAAAAGTATAGATTTGGATAGTTTGACCTAAAACAACTATTGTTACTTCCATAGTTATTATTAGTTACCTAATATATTAGAATAAGCTACATTAAACCGCTAAAAGAAGATAGATTAGTATGATAAGTTATAAGTGTAAACTATATGCTTAAGCTAGTACTTAAGTTGCATGTAGTATCATATGTACTGATGGAGCATGCTTGATTAAATATGGTTAAAAAATATATTCCGCAGTGTTCTACTTTTGAACGAAATACACCTATCATTTTTGAGTTTATTTTGCAGTACACAGATTTTCACGCACATAAAATCACGCCACGCAACGAGACCATTCGAGTTCAAGCTTTAATGTCTTCGTGCGTACCTTGATGTTCTTGTTTTCACGGCTGACACTATATCTTTTTTAACTATTGCGTGTGGGAGCAGCTTCCTTATCCAACCCTCGCCAATTAAGAAACTACAGACCACGCCGCCGAGATATTGCAATGGTCTTTAGCCCTCAAATCAGCTCTGATTGCAGTACAAGCAAATAACAAATTAAATCACTAAAGCACAGAGTTGTAATAATGCAGGCATCTGAGAAAATTCACATAAATTGCCAAATCATAATAACACTGGTATAAATGGCCAATGACATTGATTGTATTTGAATCGGCACAGAAATATGGAAACTCAAGTTCCGGGTATTGGGTTTAGCAATATAATTTTAAGCATAATATAATAGATTTGGACAAAGTAGAAGCCCAATCTAAATTAATTAGGAACTGGCACAGAAAGTTCAAGTTAGACACAGCTTAAAAAAAGAAGCGTAGAAAGTAGAGTCATTAGTTAATGAATAGGAAATGAACATTTTAGAATAAAGGTGAGAATAAGAATGACCAGAGAGATTAGGCAAAAGAACATAGAAAAGCTAGGCAAGCCATTTTTACATGCAAATACAAGACATGGAAATTTGAAGAGATTGCAGTGGCAAGAAATTAGATGGAATTTAAATAGCAGGAAAGGAGACAATGCTGGTGTATTAAAAAACGATTCAGTGTAGTGATAAACAATGGGCATTTAAGTGTTATAAAATCAAGTGAGTGGCGGATTAAAACGATGAGAAATGAACAATTCAAAAAACAATAATTTTAGTATGTAAGAAATTGTAAATAAAATGATCAAATATGTTAATTTAGTTTATAGGATATGTAATTGGACTTAGTTGAACTTCCTGAAGTTAAAATTTGTAGACAGTGTTTTGTCAAATACGACAGAGAACAATTTTTTTTGAATAAATTTGGTGAAAGTTACCTGAGTTTTGCTCTGAATTTAATTAAAGATTTTTAGTAGAAGGCATAAAATTATAAAAATAAAAATAGTACCATCGTGATCAGCGAATTGCAGTGTATCAGCACAATTGGAGGCAAGATTTTCCACGCACTTGAGATATTTGCGTTCCGAGGCGACTCCGGCAGATTCGGCCAAGTGACCAGCTCCCGCAGAACCAATTTGCAGCGTCTTGGGAAGGCCGAGAGTGTCAAGATTGTTCGAGCAGCTCCGTACATCAGGCCCCAACACAGAGTTCAGCCAAGATCACCATAAAGGGGTTCGGAGAATGCTACGGATGTGAGAACACGAATATCATAACAGTTCCTGTGGATGGCGAGGTGTTTTCCCAGCATTTGAAAATTAAATCGTCAGTTGGAGGTCCCAGTAAACAAATGCAATTTTAAGCGTCCTTTTAAAATGGGCCAATGATAGATTTGCCTGAAAAACAATAGAACGATAAGACGCCACTTGAAGGCGCAATTATTCAAAATCTTACCGTAAAAATCTGTTCATTTAATTGCTTGATGGTTCAGTTTACACGCGAGCCGAAGAATAACTCGAATTTCTTGTGCGAGAATTTTGACATTTCAGAATAGCGACGGCGCAATACGCCCATATTTTAGTTCACCAGTCTACTTTTCCAGTGGCGTACCCTTAAAATTTTAACTTACAAATTTAGGAACCTAAGACCCGAGAGATTGAGTTTTTATTTTCATGTCTCTGTTTTCAAATGAGCTAGCGAAGTTATTATATCAGATGAATGGATTAAAATAAAGGGCAAACTACCATAAGATAATTCTCAATTTGGCGTACCCAACAAAATAAGTTAATCAGTCAGTTTGATCTTAGCAAATGATAAAACTAAATATTGTGTGGTGACTTATTTTATTTGCACATCTTTAATTACATAATTAGTATAATCGTAAACAATATCAGTCGAGTAGGGTCATTGCAATATATATACACACTCAAAGCCCCAACGTTTCCAGATATATAAAAAATAGCTAGAATTTGTCCTATGCTAAAAAATGGGAACACCAGAGGAAGTAACCAACTATAAAACCATTAGCATTTTATCCAACTTTGCCAAATTCTTTGAAATTACGCTTATTATGTCGTATAATATTTATCAAATGATCACCATTTTCGCATTGTTTCATGGATCGAAGTTTTACCATCTCCAATGTGGGTTACTCAACTCAATATGTTGCGAATGCTGTTGACAGTGAAGAACAGGTCGACGAAATTTATATTGATTTTGCCAAAGCATTTGATGACATCTATCATCATAATATTATCGTTACTAAACTTCAAAAATTTGGTTTTTCAGATCCGCAACATTAGTTTTTCCCTTCTTAGCTTCAGAATCAACGGCCATATATTCATTGTAACAGACCCAATTCTAAATTGTTTATAATAACATCTCGTGTTTTCCAGGGATCTAATCTGGTACCTCTGGAACTTATTAAGATCCATGATTGTTCTACCATCAATAGCTTGAGCTTTAATTTATCAAAATGCAAAATAACCGCATTCACCTTCAACTTTCAACCTATCATGTACTCATATGGGATTGATCTGGATATATTAGAAAGATGGGCATTTGAATACGAAGCTAATCTTTATCTTTTGTCATATCGAGCACATTTCCTCGTCTGCTATGCCAATTCTGGGATTTATAAACAGAGTTTGCAATTCTGTTTCTATATTAGGCCTATCAAGACGCTGTACCATGCTTTCATACGTTTTAAATTGTAGGGCGGGTCTTTACTGTAGTACACTTAATTTGATTGCTACAATGTTGCTATTGCTTAAAGTAGATTGAATAAGGTTACGATTACAAGTATCGAGAGTTGATATATTGTAATGCTGCTTGCATTGCTAACCTATGAATGGTAATGAAATATTCAAATAGACCCAGAATTGGTATTGTATCTATTGCAACAGTAAGAGTAACAAGTAAACATTGATAATTGCATAAAATATAATTAGAAGTAACTGTAATTAATTAACAGAGATTACTGATTGTATAAAATGATATCGCTTGTGTTGTGATCAGCTTGTATTCAACTTTGTACTCAATGTGGCAAATGTAGCTAATTTTATGATGACTGACAGCTTAATTGAGTAACCTCAAGACACCACAATGGAGTCGCTCTAGTGCAAAGGTGTTTCGAAGCTTTACGGAGGGTTAATGCAGCGTTTGCAATGATAATGAAGTGCTAGCAATCCATGATACAGCTAAATAGGTTATAGAATAGTGCAAGAAGGCACATGTCATACAAAGGGCATATAAAAGGCGACCTAAAAATTATTGAATATGACAAGAATGTGCTAGTGGCTCGTTAATCAGTGTTTATTAACTAATAGTGAACTCAAGTGAAAAGTACGACTAATTGTAAGGTTGAAGTGTTCTGAGTGACAGTTATAAAAGCAATTAAAATTTAGCGAAAAGTATGTACACTTATAGATGAACAATTGTAAATCATGTTGCTATGGTAACCTAAGAATCGATTGTTACTGTTTGTTAGGGGAGCCAAGCCGTAAGTTGTGTGTTGCTCGGCTTCCCGATGTTGATATTAATTTGTTAATAGAAGTAAATATTTTGTGACCAGTTGTGCGTTTTATTGTATGCTTGTGTGTGGGTGCCAGCTGTGGTCAAATTGGCAGTGTTCCAGAGTAAATTGAACCTGAAGCGTGGCCTGTGCGGCCGCCATATGAACCGAGATTTTACAAGATTAGGAGCTTCGGGAAGCAGAAAGCAAGGCGCAGAAGCAGGAGGAGGCCTTATTCGTGGTGTAGAGCCATGTAGCAGCAGCAAGAGGCTTTACAGGAAGCAGATACGAGCTTGGCGTCCTTTCCATCAGTAGCCTGTGCGAGTTCGCCTTTGGAGCCGAGATTCTACAAGATTTGGAGCTGCGGGAGGGGAACAGCAACGTGCAGCAACTATAAGAGGCTTTATTCGTGGGCCAGAATCAGGTAGCAGCGGCAGGAAGCTTGCCAGGAAGTAAATACCAGCTTGGTGTCCCGTGCAGAAGCCGAAAACGAGATCGACGAGTTGGCGTCTTTTTGCACTTGTAAAACAAATTCCAGGTTAGCCAAACTACTTGGTTATTATAAAATCATTGTTATAATCTACCTGAGTTGAACTGACTGATTGTTGGATAATTTGTTATCAAATTACGCTGCATTTTCTGTACGTTTCGAGCAACTTTGTTTGGAGTTAAATATTTTGTGGTTATCTGTCACTGGTTGAATTCCAACAGTGTAAAAATTCAACCCTGCAGATAGAGCTTCAATAGCTAGCCGGTGCAAAAGTTTTTAATAAGTTGCGATTATATAAGTGGCTCAAATATTATTTATTTAGAAATAAATAGTAGAAACAATAATTAAATATAAAGTATAGTATAAGTAAGAAAGGCCTCATCACAATATTTTCCCTGGAGTCTAGGAAAGTACTACTAGGTCAAGCTATATTTTTACAAATTACTCTATAATGAAGTTGGCTTGCCAACACAAATAGTGCTTTCTCAAACTTTTATATACTTCCTCTACACGCACAATAATGTAACCTTTACTGTGCAACTACACATACCAGTACTCTCTTAAAATTTCCTGTTCACGATATGTGCCCACAACTTTAACACGCTATTTTTGTGATATAAATACATGCTCTTCAAACATTTACCTAATAATGTGGCTGAATTTTTGCCAATTAACCGGTTGCAATAACTCTGTATTAACTTGATTTTTAGAATTACTTGTTTAGGTCCACTATGTGTTAATATACCTCTTTAGTTTGTATAATTATAGACAATTATCTATGTATTTGTGTCATATCGTTATATATTTTCTAGTTTCTGTGCAGTCCTTGTTACTTAAATTTTTTCCTTGCAAATAAAAAACTATTATTATTATTATTATTATTATTAACGGTTGAGTATGATGCAAAATTGATTAAACGATTTAATGTACCAGGGCAGCACCAATAATCTCTGCAAGCTAATAGAACAAGTGCATTACAGAAACCAAAGTTGCCTTGAAGCAAATGTTGTTTTCTAGTTTGACAGTTCATATTTAGTTTTTGTAATTGCAACAGTTATAATACAAGTTATTTTTGAAACAAGCGTTGTGCAGCAAAAATAAATTTAAAAAGAGAAAGTTTTAGAACCAAGATTTACTATTACTTCGTAAGTTTCGTATCTCCGAAAGAAAGCTTTGGACGATCTCGTGTTGCATTTGGTGACCAAGCGCCTTCGCAGAGGACTACCTGGAATTTACCAGTTACCGCAACAAACATTGACGCCGTGCGCAGAATGGAAAAAGGGGGACAATTGACTCACGTATAGAATTATTAGGAGCACGTTAATCATTGGCATGACTGAATAAACAAGATTTTACATAATCATTCGGATGTAAGAAAAGTCTGTTGCCGGTGGATACCACACAGTTTAACAGAAGCACAAAAACAACAGCGTCTGAAATGGTGTCAGCAGTTCCTTAAGAAATATCATGAAGGTAGGTCTAAAGCAGTTTACAGCATCATAACTGGCGACGATAACTAGATATATGCATTTAAACTTCAATCTAAGAGGCAGTGTGCACAGTGGAAGTTTCTAACAGATTTTAATCCAGTTAAAGTGAAGATATCTTGAAGTGTTGGTAAGAAAACGATTGCTTGCTTCTTTTCAAAATCAGGACTTATCACATCTGCCGTGCTTGAAAATAAACTTACGATTACGGCAGAATGCTACACTACAGTATGCCTACCGCGCGTTATTCAAAAAGCTCGATTACGACGCCCAGGAAGTGAAATCGTTCTGCACCATGGCAATACTTCAAGTGAAACCGCACATCAAGCAACAGAATTTTTATAGGCTTCCGGGTCATCCCCCAAACAGCTTTTTCCTAAATTAAAGGTTAAAGGTGTGGAATTTGGAACTCACGAAGATGTTGTGGAAAGCTTCAAAACCCTTGTTTCTCAAGTGACTTAAGAGGATTGGAATTTGTGTTTTGAAAATTGGTTTTATCGTATTCGTAAGTGTATAGAGTGTAAGGGCGCATATTTTGAAAAACAATAATACAAATATTTCTTGGCTAGGAAGCTTTGCTTTATTAGATAGCAGACATTTAGGGCGCCATCCTCGTAGAATGTACAAAATAGTTAAAAAGAACATTTAGGTATTCCAATGCAAAAGCAATATTGGTGTTCAGTTGTACTTAATGGCAACAATTTTCTTATAGCGTTATTTAGATACATAACAATGTCGTTGCCGTTATTTTATTAAGTAGATATAATTGTAATTCAGTATACCATTTTAATAAAGTAAATTTTTGCTTACTGTATTCGCAATGATAATACAGAGGCTTTCCGACACACACTCTGGTAAGTATAGGACAACTTTTGTCAATAGTGTGACTTCAACTTGACGTTGAAATGAAATCACTTATTACGAGTAAAATGCAGCTTTTATGAGATTGAAGCTTGACATTTGAAACAACAACATTAAAATCTTGTGTAATACACTATAGCTCTAACTTTCAAGCCTTAAAAGGCAGAGATGAATTTAGAATTATATTACGTAAAGTTTGATTTACAACTAATATGGAATACTGGGTTACATTAGAAAACCTATAAATCATCTCCCAGCTTTTATCATATGCAAGTGGGAACAGCATCAATTAAGATATCTTCACAGTTTCCGCCGAATGACAGAATCAATTCCACTCCCATTGTTCATTCAGGGAAGGGACGGGTTTTGGATTAGTTATGGCTGGCTTGCGCTCTTCCTTTCTGTAGATAAACGCATCTGTACGTATATACACACTTTCGGGACAAAACAATTGAGTACATTAGGCATTATTTATTTTTAAAACATTTAGAGTAGAAGATAATTAGTAAGATTTGTTCTAGATTTAATCTAACGTCTAGGTAGTTTAAACGAGAAGATACAAACTTGAAAAGTTATAAAGCACTTGTTAAATTTTCGGTAGACAAAGTATCAGTTTCCTGCGAACCATAAATTTGATACTCGCAGATACTAACAAAGTTTATTGTCTGCTCGCTCTAAAGAGCATTTGTCCTGTTGGAGGAAGCATTAAATCAAGCGTTTTGAGGTGGGGCTTGTTAATTTTTGCAACTTCAGGCAAGAAGCCATAGCGTTTCATTCGGCTTTTTCCCATTCTTTAAATACGGAATTTTTTAGCGCCTGCCCCTGCAAGAGGATTCATTTAACTTCAGTATCGTTCCACCCTATTTAATGCCTTAGGGGAGATTTATCTTTTTGCCGTCAAAGAATGCACCATGGCTTGTCCATCAATAAAAGCGCCCCCGGGGTACTTAATAAATCATTAAAGAGCAATCAGGGAGTCTTATATTTGAACATACAGAAATCGCGCATGTTTGTTTTATCCAAACATCCGCATATTCTAAAAAGGAGCTTCCTCTACTGAGATTTTTACAGGATAGTCTCAAAGCTCCAGGGATGAAATAAAATTCGACTCGCAAGGAAATTCCCTTCATTTCGGAAGGACAAAGACCGTTTATCTTAATTGTTTTGGCTGTTAATCAGAGCTGCGGCTGCAGTGCACCGTTCCCTTGTACAGTCGATGTATTATCGAAGTTCATGTCTTGGCTTTTGTCGGAATAATTAATAATTTCCCGGAACCGAGCACAAATTGTGATTTATTAAATGGTCACCGTTTATCTCCCTCGCGTCTTGTCATACATAACAGCCCTTTTTGCCTCGGAAGATGGAAACAAGCAATCAAAGCGAGGGAAGTTCGGGAGAAACTTTTCTTAAAAATAGACTGCGAAGATAGTTCTCGGTTTTAATGAAAGGTATCCGTGCCATTCAGTGGCGTAAAGCTCGCCATTATTATACGGTTAAGTTTTTGATAAAAGCGCCTCTGAAATTATTGAAAATGAGATAAAAACTTTTCTCATAAAATAGGCGGCATAATCTTGAAAGTTTTAGTTACTAGTTTTCATCTGAAAGTTCCAGACACAGCGGAGGAGTATCAACAACAAAGGAGCCCGAGTTGGTTCAGATGTGACTTTAATTACCGCGAAGTTGGATAACGCTGTGACAGTAAGACCGAGAACATTAATTATGCAAGTAATCCTCACAGGACTGCGGCATAATTACAGGAAAAAACTCATTCGAGAAGCAAAATTAGCGCATAATAAGAATGGCTGGTCGCGGGAGGATCGTTTCGTTTATTGACACAATTTTTGATTTGCTTTGAGCTGTGGAGCAAGGACCGCTGTTTGCCTTGCGAAGACAAGGAAGTGACACCGAAAGCGAAGGTAACTAGATGCAATATAGAACCCCCCGCTTAGTAATTATAGTACATCCTAAAGCTGAGGGCGACAGTTGTTAAAGACTCGTGTTTATGTTATCATCCCCTTCGCGTAATTGGAAACTCTGTTTCGCGCAATGTTAAATCATTTTTCTGACAGGAAGCATTTGTTGCGCAGGATTCGTTCACTAAATTAAGTGATGGCGTAAAATAACAGAACGTGAAGTTGGTAGATAATTGTAATTGTGTTGGTTTGAGTTACTAATTCAAAAACTAATCAAACAGTAGTAATTGAAACCGCGGCTATGTAATGTTTGAGTAAGCTAATATTAGGCTATTTAGGATTGCAATTAAATTAATTGTCGAAGCTGTACCTGTGTAGCCAGGAACTTCAGTGAAGGTTGGATTAATATGCAACATTAGGCGAGGGTAAATTCGATACAATCAACCACGTCTACTAATTAGCTCCTTGCAAAGAAACTGAAATTTTCCAAGGCTGTAATTTTTTAGTTTAGTTAAATAATTACAGTGGAAATTACTCCAGTGTGTTTTACGAGACCGGAGGTTTCTGACATCGAATATCATATATTATTTACTCTTATTTTAACTTCTTATTTATTTTTTCCCACAGAAGTGGAATTCTCCCTTTAGACACAGTTCAATTTAGATTCGACCAATGCATAATAAATTAACAAAGAAATACTGCCGCATATATCTATTTAAGTAACAGATTTATCGACTAATGTTTAAGGAAAAACTGTAGGTACCAATTCCAACATTTACGCGATTTGAGTAATGAACTAATAAGAAAGTTCCAAACTGCCGTGTATATAATTTAATAGAGCAGTGATCCATTTATGTTTAATAATTGGAGTTCAAGAGAACATCTTTAATAATTTTGCATAACTTATTACAACCATAAAATGCATATTAGAGTATTTTTATATTTATAGGAATAACTTTTCCAACAGACACCCGTCGCAAAATATAGATTATCATATTACTACATATTGCTGTGAATAAGGACCAACATAGATACTGGCACCATAAGCACCATTTTTAATCTTGAATTAGCTTTCCGAGAGTGTTCTCTCATGGTTGCATTGAAATTAATGTGGTCTGTAAACACCTTTGCAACTCGTCAGATTTCAAAGAAAAATTTCCAAGAAAACTAAGGGTGGCAATAAGTGAGATTATGTGTGCTGTGATCGCAATCACTTTAGATTCGATTTCATTAAATCGAGATTACAACCAACACCATGGTAGAATTTTAGACATTTAATGTATAATATAGATGTTACATGTTCGAAGTACAAAGTTAATCTATTCTTAAATAACTAATACATTCACACAATCGACATACATTTCACAATCATTATCAGTCACCACATTCCTCACATTCCGCGGAAACACAGCCTTTCAAACAACTCATTACGCAACCTATTACTAAGTAATTATAATATACAGTGTATGCTAGTCACATTACGTATTTAACTTCAAATATTCAATCAAACAAACATTATTTATAATTTGAATTTTCTCAGCCAAATAATATCGGAATGATATACAATTTCACTTATATATAGTCCTGGAGCGGTATTCTATATTCCATATCTTTGCTCTGGCCTTAAAATATCGTTTCTTATTTATGTTTGTTTAGACTGTCTTTAAAATTAATATTATAAATGTGATGCAAGTAAGAAAATAGAAGGACAAATATAATGTTAGCTTAAGCCTATAAAACGTTAAGGAAAATATTGTAAAATACACATGTTTTCACCTGTCAAATCGGCGAAGTGCTTATAATTCATATGATTTAAATACGATATAAATTCGCACAGTAAGAAAAGAGGGTGTGTTTAATGTTAGAATAGCTTAATTTAAGTTGTTTAGAATTGTGTAGTTAAATAAGTGAGTAAATTACATTTTTGATCTTCTGCCAAGTTGTAACATTTCACTCCTATTTGAAATGCGAAAAAATCATAATGCAATATTATGTGCATTTAAAATTTCGCATTTAAACTTTATAAAATTTTCAGCCTGCCCGAAACTGTAGTTCGCCGCTATGCGCGAAAGCAACGAGAAAGTGTCCGTCGCGTGCTTCTACTCCCGCCTTGATGCCAGAGAGGGTACTCGAGAGCTAGCTATAAAATCAAATTATTCCGCCGAACTCGAAGAGAATTCTTCCGGGAAAGCAAACTTTGGTTCTCCGACCTGACCCGCGGACCTCAGCTGGGGGAGCGTTCCGCTCCTGCCCCAGCTGGGCCACCAGAATTTTACTAAAATTATTCTAGGAGATCTCGATTCAGACTAATGAAGAATAAACTTTAGTTAACTCGTCCCGCTGTTTAAAAATAATTATCCGTCCTCTGGGTAAATATATTTTAAGTAAATAGTCACCAACTTCTCAATAATTTCGTAATTGAAAGCGACGTATATCTGGAAAACGGGGTCCGCCGTTCTAGCCAATTCAGCGTGACGAAGCCTCCACAAATTCTTAGCTGAAAGCAACGCATACCTGGGATTCAGGCCCGATGTGTTTTTGGCAAACTCCTAGCCACGAACCTCCCCGTAACTTTGTAACTGTCTCCAGCGGGTGCCTAGAAGTCTGCGCCGTAGTCGAACAGCGCTAAAACTTCCCAGAAACCGAATTAAATTGTGTAGTACAGAATTTTCTTGAACGTGCATGCCCTTTTGTAATTCCACAGCTCCGCCGCGCCAAATTCTTTTGGCCGAAACGCGATCTGCACTTCCAAGCATAATAGGCGATTTCCTCGGGCCTAAAATAACGTACCTTGAGTAGAAATTTACGCCCTTAACACGCGCTGTCTCTCGATATCAATAAGGACTCACTGTCTTACTGTCCGCGGCTATCAGTACCCGAATTCCACAGCTGGGCACGTGGAAAACACGTCGCTTTCACAAGAAAGTAACTCAAGGTGGTATATAAACATTTATTTGGTTTCATTAAATAGTAAGTATCCATTGCACTTGTTTTGATGTTTGAAGTAACCATCTTTTAAATTCGTAGTACTACCAACAGCCGCCAATTACCGTGGACATTCCAGTGCCCGTCAACCAGTGGAGAACCGAACCCGCGCCTGTCATTTGGGTGGCCTAGCCGGAAGTGGATTATAATAAGAATTTATTTCGTATATATGATTATAGATAATTTACATGCTTATTTAGTTTTATCCTTAACACTTGAACTGTACATAGGGATGAATAAATGTAATTTCTGTTAAACTGTAATCATTAAATCAGTCAGGGTAAATTTATTTCGAACCTGGACCCAATTTGGAGCTGCTAATTATTTGGGCAATATTAATTAGTGCTACTATTGAATAAATACACCGCGGAGCATTGCAAAGTAAAATGTCAAGATGTTTCTTATTTGAAAACAAATTTTTGGTATATTTGTAGGTTTAATTTCTAAAATTATATAGCAGTTTCAGTGAATATTAGTTTTTAATTGTTTTGCAATTTTGTGTTTTTTTCTCTTATTGGTCAAAATCAGTCAGCCCACTTTTTCTTCGACCTATGAGATGCAAATGTTATAAATAAAACACTAGCTGAAGCTATATTCCTTATGTTTAAACCCAAAAACAGTGTCATTTTGTCCTTATCAAGCTAAGCTGTGTAATTTAGAGCTCTATTAAATGAACGACGCTGTATATGCCAGTTCGAAAAATATTTTTGTGTTTTGTTAAATATCTGAAAATGGCAGTACTACATACATAAAAGGCATTTATGTTGATTGAAGGTACTGGATCCTTGACTTCTTCACAAACAGCAACTGATATAATAAATCTACGAAATATCGATTCTATGTAATCCTAACACATATAAATCACACACAAATAATTTTTTGTGAAATTTGACTAGTAGAGGTAAGCTCAGGATGCGAATAGTTCAACGTCAACCTAATATTTAGCAAGAATGAGAAAATATTGGTAAACCGCAACTCCAAGAACTTACCTGAAGCTGCACCAAGCAACTGAAAACTAGTAATTCCGTCCCGAGAGTCCACTAAGCAAACATTTAAAGGCCTTCACTGACATCGATATAAACTACGATGTAGCTGAGACAAAGTGAAAATTTCGCAGTGAAAGGAAAGTAAAGGCTTGTTTGTTGTCTGATTAATAACCACCAGAGTTTCTTTAGCTTCTATGCGGAATTTTACCTGACATGCATTGGTGAGGCCACGTTTTTGATACTTAAATACCCTGGTACAGAACCCTGAACTTATCTGATTTTTTATAGTGCAAGAGCAGCTTTGTTCTGTCATTTGTGTTGTGTTCATTAAGAGTCTTAAAGTTTGTGTGCTGTTTTTGGTTCAGCGTATCATACAAAGGTATTTTAGAGTAAATTTAAATAATAAATCCTGGGTTTGTACAGCATAAATAATTGTCTCGCCAACTTGGGGTTGTAAATTTTTAACTTAACAGTATAAATCACGATTTATGGGAACGCACCCGTCTGCCGTTTAAAAAAATAGAGAGTTCAGTGTATTTACTACAGGATACTGCGGAATAATAATTAATCGTTTAGGTCTGATTGCTCACAGCTACTTGATTGATATATTGAACATATGTTTGACATATTGTATTAACCCAGTTGTAAACTAGAAATAAATAATAAAACAATAATTAATTTGGTGTTAAATTGTCTTCTATTTCGTGTTGAGCAATATGCGGTGTTAAACAACATCCAAGCCAATTACACAGTTAAATTAATATTATTAAAACGTTTTACACGAAAATAGAGTTATTTAACGTTGGTTGCCTTTTTACAACTTCAGTATTTTTTCAGTGGATTATGAATCTTTTATTGAATTTACTTCAATCTCTACTGTCAAATGCGAGCTTTAATAATTTTAATGTTGAAAATAGTGAAAAATAGAAAACAGTGCTTTTTATGCATTAATTACATATCGTGCCTAGAAAGTAAAGATTTAACACTGAAAGAAATTTATACAGATATTCTTGGTTGTTATCGTGCTTGGGGCTTCAAATGTAGCAGATCATCTTGTGAATATATTATTATTATTTATTTTCTCATCCTGTGTTTCGTACAAATCCACCTAGATGATTTTGTCTGTTGCTGGACTTCAAAGACAAATCCCATAGAGGTGTTCCTAAGCATTGCGGGTGTTAATTCGTCTTCCCCAAAATAATGTCACATATTCCTTGGTATTCTGGTACCCAAATCACTTGACGGCAACTGAAGAAATTGAAGGCCTGAAATAAATACAAAACATAGCAGACAACGTGCAAGGTGGACGTAATTGTTTACAGCTAAAACGTAGAATGACTAAAGTTTAGTTGCTTTTTCAATACTGTCAGGTCATGGTTTAGCCAGTCAGATCTCAGCGAACCACAAAACCCACACACAAATGCTAAACCTTATTACCGATGACTTTCGAGGACGAAATTCGCTCTCAGAGGGTGCACCAACACCTAAGAATGTGTTAAGGAGTTCGGAGCAATGTCAACAATCCATTTTTTAAAATGAAAACTGAAAGTAACTGTCAAATCTTGAAAAAGAAGATACCAACTGTAAATCAAAAGTTACCAAAAATGATAGGGCCAAGCAAGGGATTTCAAATTTCTGAAGAGTGAAGTTGAAATTAGCGCCGTGCAAATTACATATTTTACATAAACAATAGCATTTTTTACAATTTGCAAGTTATCGTCCTGTTGTTTAAATATTCAGCGTGCGTGCACTAGCTGGCTCTCAGTGAAGGCCATCGATACGCCGAGATGCGCAGCACATACCGGGAGCTCAGCCCCATTTCTATCCCCCCAGAATATAATCAAATTACAAGGTAACCTCAAACGGGTATATAAGGGTAATACCCAGCTTGTCTAGGATAACTTGAATTTAGGGCTCATCTCGAGAAAACTTTCGAAATTTAGGAACCATTCCGAGGTCCCAAAACCGGTAACCGATATATTGTCGAGCCGATTTTTAGTGGTAAACTACTTCTGATTCTCTATTGAGCCTATTCCTTTGTCGAGCCGATTTGTGGTGGGAAAGTAAGGCCTACACCTATGTTCCGAGCCGATTTCCGGTGATAATACCTTCCCTAAAACCGTCTCTTTCCGCTAGTCCGAGGCAGAGAGAAGAAAGTAACTTAAGGCGGTAGGACCCGTGGTTATGCAAAGCTTTACCACCAGAGGGCTTGCGTTTTGTTTTTCTGTAAAGTATGCAACCAAATATGCTAGGTAAAAGATGGTTTATTGCTACCACCGATTGCTACACAGCAGGAGGTGAACCTTTCTCTTAATCCTTTGGTTTACCTGCTTGGGGTTGTAGATTGTAGTAAAGATTATTTATTTGTAATTTTAATAATCTAACCAAGGTTTTGGGCTTTTGGCACATAATGTTTATTCTATCAAACAAATAATGAGCAGTTTAGCGAAATACAAAATTTCTTAAAATCATAGAAATAAATAAACAGAAACAATTAAATCAAACAAATATATTAAAAAAAATATTCAGTTGGCGAAAATACAAAACTTTTACAATCGTAGAAATAAATACAATTACGATACAACTCTTAACTCTGGGATTTTGACACACTACACCTATTCTGCCAAACAAATAATGGGCAGTTAGCGAAACACAAAACTCTTTAAAATCATAGAAATAAATAAAAAAACGAAGCAAATTTACAATTTACAAACAATAATTACTATTCAACACCACAATTGTTGCTTTTTAGAGCTGAACTTTTCTCTTTTTTTCTAGTTTTTGTTGAGCTTTATTAATTTTTTCTTGTTGGGCTTCTACAATTGATGTAGAATCCCGAATCCGTAAACCTCTAGGTAATCTCGGATCCGCTAATTCCGGTAAGACGCAATCCAACCAAAAATTACTTAACTTTGGCAACATGTCATTTTCCCAAAATTCGGAGTCTTTTTCTATTTTTATAATTTCACAGTCTAGATCGGTAAATAGCACAAAATAACATAGTTCCCTGTCCGTAATATTTAGTTGGCCTTGAACTTGGTAATAGTAGTGATGGTTTTTCTTTAAATTTAGAGTGTCATTATTGATATTATATTTTATGCACAATTTGTTATTGATTTTCGCACTTTCTTTTATATGTTTTTCTCGTATAGAATATAAACATTTCACTTCCACTATAGCGTTTTCGTCGACTAATCCATCTGGCGAAGCACCTATAAATGGTTTACGTTTATAAATGAAGAAACCGCAAGGGATAACCTGTAACCCCATTTTTTCAGTAAATAATTGTATTGCACGGTTTTCGTTCATTCTTCCATATTTTAGAGGCGCTGGAAGATTTGTTGCATCCTTTGTAGACACTGTATAGAGCATTCGCTTTATTAATTCATGACAAGAAGTAGTTTTTCTGCTTAAGCAAACCTTTCCGAAATCCGAAGCTGTTAATCTATCTCTTCTTACGTCATACCAGAGCGCATTCGCGGATTGTCCTATTGTATCAGCTTGAATTTTTTCGGCATTGTTTTTGTCTTGTTCAAGTGACAAAAGTTTGTTATTCATCGCGTCTTTTAATTCTTCATCCGTCAAATCTGGCAAAGCTTGTTGAGCATTTGGGCCATAGTCTCTATCTGCACAGAAGTCCGCAGCTTGCCTTTTTCTTTTTAAAGATTTTCGCACCGTTTGTTTATACACGCGATGTTGTTCTCGAGAACGACATAAATATCGAACTTGTGTTTTATTAATCATCGACAGATACCAAGACGGTCCCAAATTATATGCCAAACCAGCACCCAAACATCTTCTTCCATAGGAACCTCCTGTGGTGTAATTGACCCTTTTTCCTCCAGAAAATTTGGCAATAAGTGACATGTATCGCTCGGCGTGATTTGTTGTCACATTCCTCTGCAATCGATCAACTTTTCTTACAATATTGTCGATACTTTTTTCCACTTCTTGAAATAATTTTGACTGTTTCAGCAGCGGGACTACATTTTCTTCGTTGTCAGATTTCCTTTTACATACTTCATTTCTACATAAATTATGCGATCCAAAAACATGGTATGGCAAGTTCTTTAAATCTTGTTTTAATAAATGAACATTTTCGGATTTCGCGATTGCTGTTCTAACACCGATGGTAAACCTAGTCACTCGCGCTTTCAAAATACGACGGGCTTCTATATTAAAAGTAGTTTACATTGCGCTTTTATGCAGGTTAGACGTAAATGCCCTAGCTATGTGGTTAGCGCATTCCAATTTATGCACATACCTTCCGTAGGACACGTTTTGTAAAACCTGCGCGTAAACACTAGAATCTCCGTCTCCAATTAAATATTTCTAACGTAATCCATATTCTTTTTCACTTCTATTAAAACCATCGATTATGATATGCTGCTCCATAGAGGTAGAAGGTCCCTTGTAGTTTAAGTAGCACACATGTTCATCGCTGGATTTTGTGGCACAAGAATAACAAAATTTGTTACGTACTCCAACAAACAATAGCTTTTTGGTTTTTTCCCCAATTATGCAAGCAACACCTGACATCGATGAATAGCCATGCCCGTAGGAACGTTTGGCCCACCCTCCATCGACAATTACGGTTATATATGGAACCCCATTTTCAATATTACCATCAGCAACCGCAAACTTTTTTTCTTCGTCAGCCGCTTTTTTCATTTGCGAGCATAGTTCGGTTTCCCACTTATCGCCAATCTTTTTCTCGTGTTTCCCAAAAGTTTTTCTTGTCAAAGAGGGCACATTCAAGATTGATAATAGCTCCTGCAATTGTGAAAATCCTATGCCAATGCTCAAGCTTCCCCATACAAGCGATTCATTTGCGTTTTGATGTGGATGATGTTCCTGTGGATGTGTGTCAAGATAGAGCGTTTTAGTATACCTACATGCTTCGCAATTATACTTTAATTTAGACACAATACCATTCCGTATTTCTTTTACAAATTTCATATTTCCCATAGTGCATTGGAAATCATGAAACGTTGGTTTTTTAACTTCTTGTATAAAATAATTTATGTTCACAATACGGCAGTCTTCAAGAACATTCGGCTTGGCATTTTCGTCCTTTTCAATTTCCAATTCTGGTAATTCTTCCACGGGGATGCTGCAATTACATTACTTATAGAATATTGTTTCAAAATTAGTTCTACATGGTGGTAAATTTATAGCAAGCCGCTTTACTTTTTATTGAGACTAGTCAAAATAGTATATTAAAATCGCATTACATTTGTAGTTTCTATTTAAAAATATGTGAATCGAATTATTTATATTTGAAATACATTTCAGATATGTGAAACTATTTTCCATAAGTTGATGTAAATTACGATTTTCCGATTTTGCCGGAAGCGACTATTTCTTATTTCAAACGGAACACCATGCAGATTTAAAAAAAAATTTAATCAAAATTTTTTAATTGTAGTAGTAGTAACGACTATGATTTTTGGTTTTTAAAAACAAAGCAATAAAACGTTTCGCTGTTTCTTCTTGTCATAATTTCTAGCTTTAGTTCGCGATTAAAAATTTTCTATGCACAACATGGCACCCATGATGCAAAACAAAAATTTGCTTGAAATATTTTTCAAATCACCAAAAAACAATTGACGTATTGTAATGCCAATTGCCAATTAACTGTTCTGTTATAGCATCTATAACAGTACCGAAAATGGTGCTGTTGTGAGCTCATAACAGCACTGAATTAGGAAAAAATAAAAACCAAACATTTTTTAAATATGTGCAATGATATTTTTAGGATGTGTTGTTTAATTTCTATCAGTTGATATTGGTAAATTTGCTTTGAAACAATTTTTAAAATAAACTAAAAAGATCAATATTATAAAAAAATATGATGATTTGTATTTCTGACATCGGTAATTAATTTCGGATATCAGTAACACATTTCAGAAAATAATTAATTTCAATAATAATTGTAGATTGCCGTTCGTGAAATTTCCCATTTCCTAATATATCGTATTATACCCCATATGTCTTAAACCACTAATTACATTACTTACCCATCGTATGAAATATGACTATCTTCTGGTACATACTCTTCAGACAGGCATAGCCGAAGCGCTTTTTCACGTTTTCGGCGTAATGTTTGCGAAATTGATGATCGTCCACGTTTTTTGGTTCTGCTAAATGTTCTCGGCATGTTTATAATTATTATTATAGATGCAGGAAACTAACTCACACACGTTTTAACGGCACAAAAAGCAGCGTTTTATTAAAAAAAAAACCAATATACCTCCAAAACGGGATACACGCACCAAATTTTTACCTACATAACCTCCTTGTCCTTAAAGAAAGCCCCTGGTCATGACCTCATTCCAAATGTGATCATCAAAAAACTAACCAAGAAAGCAATCTCATACCTAACTACCCTGTTCAACGCTTGCTTAAGAATAGGACACTTCCCCGAAAAGTGGAAACATGCACATATTTTAATGTTTCCCAAACAAGGGAAGAATGCAAAAGACCACAATAACTATCGTCCGATCAGTCTGCTTCCTACAATTTCAAAGCTTCTGGAGAAAGCAATTAGTCAT